>UCOJ01002634.1:0-10463 GCA_900474305.1 Cecidostiba fungosa
GCACTACTCTTCGTCGCAAAATCTGAACTGCACTACTCTTCGTAGGAAATCTGAACCACACTAGTCTTCGTAGGGGCCGACGATATATAGAAACACCCACGAGCTCTTAAAATGAATCTTCACCTCGCCAATAATTCGAAATCTGAAAATATAATTCGATTCGCATTCATAAAAAAAAATAACTGCTATAATATAAACGTCTAAGATAACTATTTATTTATTTGTAGACGTGAACACTTGGTTCGAAAAGTGCAAGCAATTGGGCTGTCAGTCCGAGCACGATTGCTTCTTGCGGAGACCTCCAGAGAAGTGCGCAATACCAGCGTGCAGTCATGTCCCGGACTGCCTCTCGACAATCGATTTCAGTAAGAAAAACATTTCTCTTTTCTCCTACCCACCTAATAATATACTCTTTGCACCAAATGCACTCCACCATCGCACATCAGAATCACTTGAAAAACAAACAAAGGCCAAATAATTCAATTCCTCGCCCCAAAATCACGAGCGTAAACTTCCTTGTTATGCAGAATACAAACACACATACATCCACTGCACAAAGGTGCACTCACTCATGCAAATCCCAAAACAAACTTCAACCTCTCTCCGGTATGCCATTTTCGTCCCGCAGCGAAATCCGACAGTACAATCGTCATCCGCGCGCAAATATACATACGAAATTCCTCGTGATTTCCATATTTAGCATCAGCAGCCTTTTCCAGGTGACGAGGAGCAATGTCGCGGTTGGATATGCCCACCGGATCTCGAGTGTCGAGTCAAGTCCAGCTGCGACGATTGTCCGGTTGCGAGGTCCTGTTACGAACCGCTGACGCGTCGAATGAACTCATCCCAGGTAGGTGTACACTGCACGAAACTTTTTTTTTTTTTTTGGACGATTCTCGTTAGTACCGGTGAGTGATTTTTGTTTGTTCAATCGTTGATTGCGCAGGTTCGTTTGCGCGAGAAAAATTTGATATAACGTACTGGGAGAAACTTTTCGCTCTAAAAATAATTTTTCAATTTTCGTTCAATCTAAAGTATATAACGTTATTTTGATGATATATGGCTCAAGATGAAAGTAATGAAAAATGTATATACTATATACGACTACTAGCTAGCCTAATGGAAAGATAAGCGTTCGTGACAGTTTTCTCTATACCGATAATACATCATCTTCACTCTCAAAAGAAATAATTTTCATGTCGGTTATCTCGAGCAGCCCATCGATATTTTATCGGCACGGACGACTTTAGCGGATCTCGAGAGAGAAGTCTTTCTCGAGGAGCGACGCAAGTTACTGACTTTTCTCAAGCCCACTTCAGCTTCGAATTTCACAAAATTGGTAATTACGTTTGCTGTCGAAAAAAGACTTATTGGCATGTGTGCATGATCGAGGATGAGAAAAATTAATTTTATTTTCCGACTATTGCAGACGAGGCCAGATGAAAATTTCCGGGATATCGAGGCGTAAGTAAATACTGAGAAACGTATGTAGCTGAAAGATATATTACTGAAATAAAATGATAGCGAATAAGGGAAATGTTTGAATATGAACCAATATAACGGATAAACTCGTGGCTTGATTAAAACCTGAGTTTGCAAAGTTTTTTGTTAGAAATACGCAGTTGTAATAACGTTTTAGAATTTAAATATTCTCTATTAAAACACCGATCTGAGTAATTGCTGGTTGGTAAAATAAGCAATATATTACAATATTTTCACATTTCAAATGTACATTATTCGAGACTTCATCTCATTCTTACATTAGCCATTTAAGATTGGATTCCGAAAAGGGTAAATTAAATATGCTCTCACAGTACTCGAGTCTCGATGTCTTATAAAAATCCGGATTACTCAACGGGGAAACTGGCGAAGCGCGTGACGGCGATGCCGAATATGCGGAGCACATCCTCTGGCTATTCGCCCTGGCTGACCTATTTGAAGCGAAAAGCCGGAGCGGAAGCCGTGCAGTATTGGATTGAAAAGGCAAAGAACAACGAGGAGTACGAGGTATTTTACGAGCATTCGAAAAATGCCGGAATTCCTTGGAGGTGCCGTAATTAAAATTAAAAATTAATAATTTTAAAAATTCGCGGTGACTCTAACTTACTGCTGCCTCAATTTCTGCGGCGTTGAAATACCGTTTGTTTAACCAAAGAGTTAATTGAAACTTTTAATTAACACGCTTGCCGTAATTCATTCTCTGATGCGTGAGATTCATTGAAAAGTTCAACAGCAGCTCACCAATTAAGAGTTCATTTTCTGTTTGAAAATATTCGTCATTGTGAAAAAAAAGACAAAGACGCGATAACTCGCAACGAAATATAGGCAAACGAAAGCCCAAAGTGTACATATACAAGAGAAAGGCTTTCTTCTTTGATCCAGGAATTCTCGGAATGGTTGGAGTCGGTGGCGGGTCTCCTCGAGCCTGAGACTTATCGACTGTGGCTTCGCGAGCTCGAGCTGTTACCCGAGTTTCAATCGTGGATCTCACCAGGGAATCTCAAAGCTCATCGGCCTCCAGTTTCTCAAGCTCGTCTGCCCACAGCTGACGACGACGACGAAGACTACCAAAGGCGGCGATCGGAGCAGGACGATATCGGCGACGCCCGCGGGACTTTTCCGGGTTCGATAGGCCGACAGGCGAAAAATCTCTTCTACGCCGATGTAAGTGTTCGTCTTCGTGAGCCTCGCGTTTGCTTCAGATAATATCGATCTCGAGCGGGAAAAAGTGCACGATGGGGAAATTGGGTCAGTGTCCTACTGTGTGTTGTGTTGCGGACTGCGGTGCTTTATTGAATTGCTCTTGGGCTGAAATTATATTTATATGCTTATATAGACGCGATTTTACGATTTTGCCATCTGATTTCGAGCGTATATACTCTCGGCGTGGTAATGAACTTTTTATGGTTCATAAAGTTTATCATTGCTTATTGTTCATGTGCTAGGGGCTTTTCCAGCATTTTACGAGCTTTAATGAACGATAAAATGAATGCTTGTGTATTATATAGATCTGAAAATTAATGAATTCGTATTAACTTCTCATAAAATAATAACGAGAGATGCCGGTTTAATCTCGACTAATTATCGAATATATGCGGGTGAAGCTCCTCTAACGAACGAACGCACGCACGTCACTGTTTTGTACCTATCGTTTTATCCTGTTACGCATATAATTATCGAGCAAAACAATGGAAAATTCGCCGACATAATTTTCCTATAAAAGTAGGTGATTTCGAAACAAAAAAATCCGAATTTAACGTAACAATCCCTCGGCGTCAAGTTCTTCATCTGCACAAAAAGCTCGCACACGCGAGAGATTAGCCGACTAATCCCTAATATACTTCTTCTTGCAGAAGAGCTTCGTCGTCGGACCTGCTGAATCGGATTCAAATTCGGATCGTCATCATAATCATCATCAGCAGCAGACATTCGTAGAAAAACAAACAAACTCACCGATAATTGCCACGCATCCGCACGTACCCGAGAGTCAGCAGCATCGGGGGGCATCCAATTTCAATTTCAATGAAGCTAGACGATTCGATGCTGCAGCAGCGGATTTTCCATATCTCGAGATTGCCCGTCCAGCGGAACTACTCGGCCGCAGGGTGAGCATTCGATTTCAGGGTGTTTTCTCAGAATCCGTTGGAGCGTGGATGTAACGAGAATACAGGCGAGAGGCAAAAAATGCTTACGATAATTGCGCGGAAGGGCGGTTTGGATTGCATGGATCTGGAGAATGGGCGGTATACGCTCGCTCGATATCTTCTGGTTCGCATTTTTACTGCGCGGAGTATTTTTGTTTGCAGCAACACCCAATATGGTTATTTTTGCATTTCCGGTTATCATAGAAAAAGTTATAAAACAAATAAATAAAGTAAGGAAAATTGACTGTATATTTTGGCGCTAGAGAGGATCGCGAATTTCAATTTTTGTGTCTATTTTGTGAAATAATTACTGTACTTGGCACAATGATGGAGACAATTTTTATACTAAAGTGGACAAGAAAAAAATTCAAGTATAAAATGTTTATTTAATGTAGAGTCAACAAATGTTTACAGTCAAAGTATAGTTATAGTGGACGACTCCTCCCTATGTATAAATTGCAGTCCTCTGATGGTAGCCCGAGTGTACTCGTCTGTAACTACTTGAACTGCAATATATACATTCTCTCAAAACGAATCTCTCGAGAACAATTGGAGAACAAGCATTCTCGTAATATATTCCACGCCTTGAAATTATAAGGAGGTACATACAGCAGCCGGGAAACACACGTTATGATTCTCACCCACTATATATACATATTCGCTTATCTGTGCTAAGGACTTTCGCGAATTTCGTAGCAGCAGCTGGCTCTGACGCGCGGAGCGCAAGAGTTCAGCGATACCGTCAAGAACTCGTGGAAGTCATGGCAATCCTATTATCAGCTCAACCCGCCTCCACCGAATCTGCCAGGCTTTCCAACGCAGACTGCCACTGCTGTCGACCCGTACTATTTCAGCAACTACACCAGCCGTGGAAATTTCAGCATCGACTCCATTCCCGGTTCTACTATTCAGCAGCAGCCGCAGATTTTTTTTCCGAGCGGTCAGATTGGCTTTGAGAAAGCAACAGCGGATTCCAACTTGAATCAATGGCCGGAGGTAAGACGGAACGGCGATTCGACGCTGAGGCGAGTCAAACTGGATGATAAATTTCACGCGGGTCATAGTACACATATTCCTAGTCTTGGTGAGCAAGCTAAGCCGATTAGTGACAAGATGCCAGTGGGTCTTGATACGATGATTGATCAAATTGCAGGTGAAGTATATCTATACGCTATGCACATTTGTCTGATGATGATGTTTATGTTGGTTTATTATTCTTATAGACCAAAGTTTGTTCATTTTTTTAGGTCTCCAACGATTCGGTCAATCGAAACCAAATGTCATCAAGTTGGACCCGAGCCAGCCTGTATCCCAGTTATTGCTCTCGTCCAACTCTGACGAGGAAGAGATTCCGCCGAATTTATTGATCTACTTTCCTCCGCCATTGAACTTTTTCATCTATTATTCAGCGAATAATCAAAACCAAAACGCGAGCACCAATGCTTCTGCGGAAACGGATATTTCTGGAACTGCGGAGAATAATAGGAGGATCATCGCGTACGATAGCTTGAGTTTGAATAGCAGTAGAAAGCATGAAAGTTCTGAAAATACATCTACAGGCGATGGAGATTTAAAAAGTGGTTTAGAACAGGCTAATAAAACGGTAAAACTCGATAAACACAAGGAACTCGAGTACATTCGAAGGATTATAAAGGAGCTGTTGGATTATTGGGACGAGCAAGAAAAATCTTTGGAAAAGCCTGAAAATGCAGATGTAGGAAGTAACCACGAAAAAAATAAAAATTCTAATATCCCAGCAGAAAACATGAAATCTACAAACGAATCCGATGCAAAGCCAACTTTTAGTACGTTTCTGGAATGGCTGAGCAAAAACACTACTTTGTTGGTAAGTCATATATAGTAATATAAAAAACCAATGATCTGTCTAAATTAGTAAAAAAAATTAATTTTCTGAAGGATCAGAGACCACGAAAAAAGAAACCACCTACTTACGACGAATACCCAAAGCCAGATGAAAATCCGGCCAATCGAAAATTGAGCTCCAACGATCCAACATCGACCGAGACGAATTCACAAAAACTTCGAATACTCGTCGATATAGATAAGAATCCCGAAATGATGAAAGCACTATTTTCGAGAAATAGAACCGATTACAAGAACGAATCTGATCCTCACGAATATCAGGTCATCGTGAATTTAAATGATTTCGTTGACCCCAAAGAAGAAGAATCGATAACGCGCAGGTTGATGAATATAGCATCCAGTCAGTTTCACAGAAATCTTACGAACGATCAGAAAATGCCAAAGATACTTTGGGTTTTTCCGGTCTACGAAGACGAAGATAATCAGACGGTGATTGATCAAATTAATAAAATTAACAAAGTTACCACTTTAGAAGATGTCGAAGCGCCGACTGCGAGGACTGACGAAAAAAATAAGCCGCAAGTTGTAACGAAAACTTCTAATGATCCGCAAATGGTTACGGTAAATATCTACACTTACTTGCTTTATATCTATGTATTTACTGGTGGATCAATCACAACGAATAATTACAGAAATCTAATGTAACGCAGACGAATCCGCAAACAAACGAGTATGATGATGCTTCGGCTGTGGATGATTACGATAATGGAACTAATGATGATTACGATGAGAAAGGATCGTATGACGAAGCGGAGGATTAGTATAATTCAAAAAGATACTTTTATCTTTATTTATTTATTTAATAATTAATGTTTCTTAGTATAAATTTTACGACGATTGTAACTGATTGTATAGTAACCAAAAGAAAACTATAATGACAATTACGATGATGAAGCGGAGGGTTAGCATAACGAAAAAGATACTTTTTATATTTATTAATTTATTTTTATTATTTATTATTATGCACTCTTTTCAATAAAAACATTAATTCTATTTGGTTTTAATTATACTGCGCGAATATTGTTTCTTCATTAACGTAACCGTAGCATTGCTCCTAAAGCTAATGTAAAGTACCAAAGAAAGAGAAACTGCATGTTTTTCATGGATTTCTAAACAGTCAACGAAAACATTTTCACGTAACTGCCTCTCTTAACCAGGATCTACAATTTCAATTTCATTGTTTTTACGAGACCGTAAGGAAACAGAGTAGTGCACTATATATCTTTCCATAACTGCCCGTTTAAATTTATTAACCAACGCGCGGCACATAAATCGCGTATACATACACAAATAGTAGTAATAACGAAATAGTATATCAAAATTTGAGTATAGCAAGTAAATTCGATCACAGGATCAAGAGTCCGTAAAACCAGTCGAAAATATCCCGCGTGCATCATCTAAAATTATCCTCGCATCAGCGAAAGCTCGAGCTCACACCGATAGCGATCGAAGCCATATTTCAATTTACGAAATTCCTTCTGAACGACGACGCGTTCGATTCCCCCTTGCCGCATCAGACCGCGATTCTAATCGAGCTGCCGTAGGGGCACAGCGTTATATATATACACATACGAAAATGAAGTTCGCACGGCCAGGGTTCGCCCCCGCATATACGTATATAGTATATTATATAGAACGCGATCGAAGAAACCGTCGGCGGCCTTCTGTCCTGGCCGCGGGGCAATTTCGCGGTCTCAACGCTTCCTGCACACGAAGCTTCGATCTTTGGCGCTGATTACTGCCCGGCCGGATCACGAATTCGAGAGCGCGCGCGACTCTCTCGTGACGTTCTCGCAACTGCGCTGCTACTTCAACTATTACCTATATATATAAGACGATGTGGTTTCCGAGGCATTATAGTATAGTCGAGAGCGAGGTGTGTTGGAAACAACGCCGCCGCGTGATGGAGTGAACTGCGATGGATGTCTACTTGTTTTGGATGGGATATGCTTGTAGGGTATATAAGGTATATTATATTGGCCTGTACGAGTTATCGCTGATGCTGAATCGCTTTTGTATTGTGTTTGAAGAGAAATGATATTATAAATATCTTATCTTGTTGGAGTGAGTCGGGTTGCTGAAGATGTATCATTTGTTTATGCGTTGATGCAGTAGGTATGTTTGTGAGAAGAGCTTATGTAAATGTTTGATTCCTGCACCCTAAGATGCGTGTATTTTTTTCTACGAGCTATTAATGTTGTACTTTCATGGGAAATCAAGGGTATACCTATATATAAGATAATTATTGATTAATTTCTAAAAATGTAATTACAGATACTTTTTCAATAAAATTTAACTATTGATGTCAGCCGCAAAAGTGCTGTAATTTACATTTTAACCGAAAAAAATGGTTAATTTTATATACTGGAGGTACTTAACTAAACGAGGAAGACTTGTGCTTGTATACCTTCCACTTTTGTGCGCCACTCGAATCGCGAATCCCATTATTCAAATTTGTGCGACACTGTAGGTATTTATTTCTGAGAAATTGCAAATTACAAATTTAGCATAATGTATTATTGTCAAACTCAACATTTATAATTGACACTGAAATACAAAATAATATTACTTATTAATTGTAAAAATTAAAAGTGGAATGTCACTTTTTTCTCAGCGAATATCGTATATATTCCATCTTTGTCCAGGTGTATGCAAAACGTGTATGAAAACAAAAACGACTAAAAATTTCGAGACGAACTGATAGAATCCAGTTGTTGTCCTTGGCTCTCCTTTCATCGGGGCAATTATTTCAGCTCTCACTGCACGGCCATCGTGTATAACTAACCGCCTCCGAAAATGCAGAGCAGACCATTATGAAATCTATACAGCTGAGAGTTCGTTGTCAATATTGCAACATCGGTTATGTGATGTTCCAGTTTCGGCTGCGGTTTGATCCTTCTCGATAAAGCTATACGAATTTTGGCAGAATAGTGATACTAAAAGAAATCTAGAAGCGAATTAATGCAATGTAGAATAATTCGTTGCATAACACACGTCGATTGTAAAAAACGTTCGATGCGACATTCAAAATTGCACTCATCATCATAATTGTCGAGGAAGCATGTGGGTATATCAGAGCAAGATAAAAGGTTTGCATTGAAAAACGTTGTAATTGAAATAAAAAATTGTATAAAAGACCTATACACACTTCCCTTTCGATGGCTAACGAGGCAATCAGCGCACAAAAGGTAGCATAAAAAGCGTATCAATTTCCCTGCCGCGTAACTCGCGCCGGCTAATCGCGTCCGATCGAATTGAAAAGGCAAAGAGAAACTCCGAGGGCAATCAACGCAGAAATGGAATTATTTTTTTCCTCGTAATACCGCCCTCCTGCTTATATATATAGTGATTTCCACCTGTTGAGCCCGCGCTGGTGATCGCAATCATGTAAATATGGCTCTCCTCTCACGCATGTATATACACATCAGACGAATAAATAAGCACGAGTGATCTTGTAACGCATTATATACAAAAAGAAAAAATTCCATTTTTCGGACGGACAACAATAGAACGACACGAGGCTAGACAAAAGAGGCCAAAAGGTCGAAAGTCGTAACGCAGAGTAGGTACACACACGCGCATCAGAGACGCGCTCTGCTGATCATCGCGAGGCCAGAGGAAAGCCGCCGCGTGCAGTCGGTCATTTCGTGCGGCTCTTTTTTTTCTTCTCCAAGCTTATACACACGATGATGATCCACAAAAGTCATATGCGCCTTTTGTGTCCCAGTTCGATCTGTAATTAGCCTCGGCATTGTGAGCTGATGCACCGCGCGATTCATCAGCAGACATGCGGATCATTGGTGCTGCTATTAAAGTGGATTTTAGGTCGCTATGTGCATTGGACTGAATGCGAGGTCATTCAGCTCTCTGGATCGTTTGCAGTTTTGATGAGATGCATAATTTGTCTATAGGAATGCTGATGACATTTAGGAAAAAAAGAATCGTAATGCTCTTTTCAGCAGTTGCAGTTTTTTAGCATAAACGATGTTTATAAACCTTACAGCTAATACAAATTTTAATATATTCACAAACTCACTTGTTTGAATATATTACAGTTCTCTCATTCGATCGTTATGTTTTTTTTCTTTTTAAACCAGTTTTGGTACTCAAGCTCCGCGTCGCCAAAGTTGTTAGCAAACTGCATAATATGATTAATTAGAGCTCGAGAGAGTACATTACTGCTAAACGGTAGGAGAAATCTTACAGCCTCGCAATTCGATGATGTGCAAGTTAGTTCATTCTTACTCGAAGGAAATTCGCCAGAATTATTCCTGCAGAACATATACTCACTGGAAACTATTCGGAAAACGACGCTTTCACGCTGAATGCCAAGTTTCCATCTCGCGCATAGTTTGGAAACTCAGCGACGGATAGACCAGACACATTACGCCCGTTGTATTATTATTTTAATGCATTCGCAGCACTATGCTACTGATAAACAGTTTACGACATAATGTTAAAGAAACGTTTTAGAAAAGTTTAATTCACGTCCCTGGTAGAAATCGATTCCATTTAATAACTTGTGCCACTGGAAATAGGCAAAAACTAGACCATTTTTGGAGCCCCGGTGAAACGCTTTTTCAAACCTTTTTTGACCATTTATTAGCGTCAACGTGGCGTAAGATATTAATTATAGCAATTTCCAAGGCATTTTTAAGCTTGTAAACATATAGATTAGATTGATTAAATCAAACTAGAAATAATGTATAGTTAATGGCTAGGAAAGGGCAATGTAAAAATGTGAGAAAAAGCGTTTCATCACTGTAAATTCCTAGCTATTTTTAGCTGTATCATATGGCCATTTTAAATGTTCAGATTTCTACCAGGAACAGATATCAGGTGATTCGTACTCTCCCTTTAATTAAGAATCTTATTTCAAAAAACGAGCCAAACTTTTAATGAAAAAGCATCAGCCATTATACGCGTATATAGTTG
>UCOJ01002635.1:0-10358 GCA_900474305.1 Cecidostiba fungosa
CTTTTTTGATTCACAAAATTTAACGTCAAGATAAAAGTTATAATTTTAAGAAGCTATACGAAATTATAAAAATTTATAATAGTTTTTAATGTCTTATAAGAATTTTTAAAAAAATATTATTATTATAACTTTTTTATTAAATTAAGACTATAAAATCTCAATTCCGAGAAAACAAAAAATTTTTAACAATTTATCAAAATTTATTATAATTAATACTTCTTACTGTTTCATAAAAATTTGTAACAAAAAATAAACTTTATGACTTTTTTGTAAAAGCTACAAATAATATACTATACATATACCCTAAAACATTAATTAAGTTCTACCTATATGATTAAATCAGGCAGCTACGCCGAATTTCAGTATCTAAAGCTTGATTACACACAACTGCACGGAGTCTGTATACTATAAATTACTCTCAGGCTTATCTCTGCTTCCTAATCTGTTTTAATCAAATTTGGATCTCAAAGGAGATTGTACGGACACAAACCTTTATTCCGAATAAATATTTTCAACAACTTTCTTCCGACATCTATACGAATCATCATCATAATCCAGCCGTCTACGTGATTAATATTTTAATAAGTATATATCATCTGCTCGTCCACCGAATGCAATTCCGGGTTTAATTTATAGCGGATCTGCCGCGTATTACGGAATTCTATGCAAAGCAGAATAATAAACGGGTAATACGATCATACTCGCTTTAAAAAGACTTTTAAATCCGCCATTAAAAAAAAACATAAAAGCTCGCGTGAAAGGAAAGTGTTGTTTTCAACAATAATACCCATCAGTCGCATGACGTAAGCAGAGAAGCAAAAAGTATCGCATGGCTCGGACGTCATACGCGGGCTTTTCGAACTTGTCAGAGAGCTTTTCCAACTTTTCCATCCTCTCTTGCTCTTTCCATTATAAATTATTCACGACTAAAACCAAAGCACTGAAAGCGAGTCACTTGCCTATATACCTGGAGTCGTCCCGTGTGCGATATCATATGCGACGATGAATTATTAACAAAGTCGATTTTATTACTTTTCAATATTTAATGAATGAATTGTATATGTATATATAAACGACGAAACTATACTGCACGGGGAAGAAAAAGAGATTGCACATACAAGACCTCATCAGGTTTATGGAACAATCCATAAAGTTATCTATAGACGTTGTTTTCTAATTATGTTAAGGTGAGGTTTATTTTTAGCCAAGAAAACGCTGTAAACTGCTAGTGTTGCATTCGCTATGTCGTTCTCTATTTTTATCTGTCTCGTGTACGTGTTTATATACGTGTGGGTCAGCTGCCGATGTAATAAGCCGTTTACAGACCATATAGCTCGCGGTTATTCAAGAGCAATCGATAAGCCGTTTTTTTTTTTCACTCTGATGCGCAATCGGGGTGTATATAGGAAGTGCGACGTTGGGGAAAAATGCTTTTCTTTGGAAGTGCTGATCTGGAAATTACTCGACGTGCTTGGGTGTATTTTTTTAGTATCAAAGGATATTATTGCTTTTAACTAAAGTGGATATGAGTTTTCATTGCCTACACTACTACTAATATTATCATAGAAACCGTTTTGCTAATAAGTAAAAGAAACTATATTCCTTGATTGAAAAATGAATATTAGTCGATTATATACAGCAAAATTTTTAAAATAAATAAAGAAAAGGAAATAATGCGTGCCTTGCAATATCAAAATACAATAAGCTCAAAGCCCAAAGTAGAAAAGAAGATTTGTCGAAGATGAAAAATACATTCCTCGTAATACACCCGATAACTTGTTTTCTCCACAATCTTCCAAGAGAGGCATCTTGTAAATGGAAAAACTTTGTCTGCTTTCAGCGGAGGATGGCAACAGTAAGGACAGCGATGAGGGAACGTGCGGAAAGGTTCTTATCATTCTCTCCTGGGCGCTGGTCATCATGACGATGCCATTTTCCCTCTTCGTGTGCTTTAAGGTAAAGAAGAACTAACTGAGAACATCGCGATGTCTTTGAGCATTTTTACAACTTTTTTAATATTAAACGCACAAAGATTTGTATCGTTAGTGTTATAAATTACAGTAAATTTTGGTAATTATGTATTTGAATTATAAAAGCCGAATATTTTAAATTTAAATCTAATTAGATGAAGTATGGTGATTTTATTCCTCGCAAATTAAATAATTGACATTTCACTTTAAATTCATTCTGAGTAATTATTAAATTATAGTAAATGTCTGAGTATTTATATGGTTTCACTGCGAGTTTGAGAATATCGATATTATGACGTTATTAAAATCATACATTAAAAATGTTTTGCGATCCAGATTTTGGCTCAATTCACGAATATAATATTAAAAGTTGAATAATAAATATACATATACTGAAATCGTCACACTACTTCTTATTCATGTGCAGGTGGTGCAAGAATACGAAAGGGCTGTTATATTCCGCCTCGGTAGACTTCTCTCCGGTGGTGCTAAGGGACCAGGTAAAAAAAACAAAGAAATTTTAATCAATATTCTTTTAAAAAAGGATATGAAATGAACTTTTAAAACATAAACTCGCACGTATACACTTTAGATCTTCATAATCTTGCACTCGCGAAATCCCGCCGTCAAGACAAATTTAACAAACGTTAAGTTTACACGTTTCGCGAGCCTGCTCTTGATGAATTCGAAACTTGGCCTACAAAGTCAGTCATATTGCTTCTCGAAATAAACTTCACTGCACGTGCGCTTTCATGTGTACTTAAGAACCCTACATAAATATTTCCATGCTTTAAAGTTGGACTAGTTAATTTACAGTATTTATTAAAGTTTGGTAATATTACGTCAACCTCTAGTAAGATATACTTCATAACAAGTTAGATACGTTGTTAATTGTTAAATTTCATACTTAAAAACTGCAAAGTAAATATCTAAAAATGAAACCGTTTTTGTTTACTCTACACAGGGATCTTCTTCATCCTGCCTTGCGTCGACAGCTATGCCCGAGTCGACCTGCGCACACGAACGTACGATGTACCGCCGCAGGAGGTTCGTATACATACATTTGAAATTCAAAAATTTACACGATGATACACGACATTTCACTTTAGCTCCTCTCGAAATAAACATTTTTTTTCCACGAGAGGCAGGATTTTTATTTTAGTAATAATAAGTGAAACATAAACAGAAGAGATGTTGAATATTATAATTTAAATCGGTATAACAGGTGTTGACAAAGGACAGCGTGACGGTATCGGTAGACGCTGTGGTCTATTACCGGGTGAACAATGCTACGATCTCAATCGCCAATGTGGAGAACGCCCACCACAGCACCAGGCTTCTCGCTCAGACGACTTTGCGAAACACGATGGGCACGCGACCACTTCACGAAATCCTTAGCGAGCGCGAGACCATCTCCGGTAATATGCAGGTCAGTGCCATTAATTAGTCAATTTATAATTATCAGCGAAACTATAAATTAAACATTTTTTTTTATCGTATGTATAAATGATGAATCTTTTCAGATCTCATTGGACGAAGCCACTGATTCATGGGGCATCAAAGTAGAACGAGTTGAAATGTGAGTATAGATCGATTTTTGCTGTGATATAAGAAGAAAGATAATAGTTTTTTATTTAAAAATTATTTTTTTTAACTATTACAGCAAAGACGTCCGACTGCCAGTCCAGCTACAACGAGCCATGGCAGCCGAGGCCGAAGCTGCTCGCGAAGCGCGCGCCAAGGTAGATATAACTTTGAAGATCATATATATTATATTTATAGAGAAAATCATGGGTTTGCTGTCGTTTGGGGGTGAACTGTAATAACGACGATCTGAATTACAGGTCATTGCTGCCGAGGGTGAGCAGAAGGCCAGCAGGGCTCTACGAGAGGCCTCCGAAGTCATTGGTGATTCACCTGCTGCCCTGCAACTCCGATATCTCCAGGTACATACGTTATATTTTACATTTTATTTAAATTTGAATCAAAATTGGTTTTTTAGGGATTATTACTTTAATTACATTATCTACTCCAACTGTTTTATAATAAACTGCGTTATTTATTTCAACAAAAAAAAAACCACTTGCCCTTTGTAATATTTGTTTTTTATTGTTATTTACTTACTATTTATGGAAAACGATTTTTGGCCAAAAAAGAAGGTCGTGTCTCATAGACCTTATTATTTATCGAGCTAACAGTAAATTTGTCAGCATGCATACAGAGTACCCATCCAAGTATATCTATATGCACTGATGCATCTTTTACAATTTATATAAATATAGTACTGCGCTTAAACTTTTTATAACCGACCATATAACTTTATGAAGGAGGGCGAGTTTTCTTATCGCATTAATATTTATAGTTTATTGATAAATGCGGTCATTCAGTTTTACGGTCGATAAAAATGCTGTAGAAACTCTTTTTCACAAAAAAATAAGTAAACAACATTTTTTAATAAAATGAGTCTAGTTATATATAACGATGAAAATTCTCTTTTTCAGACGCTCAACACAATTTCAGCCGAGAAGAATTCGACGATCGTGTTCCCACTGCCGATCGACATGCTGACTTACTTTATGAAGGCGAAAGAGGCGGCCTAAAGCTTATAATCTCTAGAACAGGTCGATGAATATGCTGACCACCCATACACACAAGCACGCGTTTTTTCTTTTCCTCAATCAAAATGAATGATAACTCAAGAACTGCAAACGACAAAAAGCAAAAGCGACTCTGCCGACTCTAATGATACGCAAAAATAGCCCTTTTGTATGATACATATACAAAAACACGATATTGTATTATACTGCGTGCTGTATAAGAAACAAAAAATTAATACAACGATCGGCGATAAACAAAGCAAAAGCAGGCAACGGCCGTCGTATATCAAAGTAATAATAATGATGATAATTTATGACAATGAACAAAAATCTAGTAGGAGCTGAACGCGTAATTCAGAATTATAAGGTAGTGTATACACTACTCTGTAATGTATGTCAATCAATGTGACGATTGCCGCTGTATACGACAGTATATATTGCTATTCGATTGTTTGTCCACTGTATGCTCCTCTCATATGTATACCCGACATGGAAAAAAAAGAAAAAATATAAAAATACGAAAGCGTCAGAAAGAATTTGCAAGTTGACTGCAATTTACGTGTATAATTTATATACAATTTTGTTGTATTATCTATGTTATAGAGGATATACATAAGAGGGCAAATTCTTGCTGACGACGATTTTAACAAATCTATAATATTCTCCCGACTAGTGTGTAAGATTTGCACATTAGAGTTCATTGTTATACTGAAATAAGCGTTGAATATATCGATGAAAGACTCCTCTTCTACACTTTCTGTTTTTGAGACAATCGAGATTGTGAAATTGCAGTCTGGCACAGACGAATGATTTGTTGTTTTATTTTTCAGGCGAAGATGAGACATTGTATTATTATTGAGGATAATCTTGACGCGTTTTTTACATTTTTATTATCGGATTGAACTTATCATTCTATAATAACCTTCTGTATGTTACCCTTTTGCTTTATTTAGATTTACCATTGCACTTCTTGTTGAAGAGTACATTGATTCTTTCTTTTCTACAAATTATTATATATACATATATACGATAAGGAGAACGATTATTTTGATAGCCCAATAAGTATATTGTTAAGAAAAAAAAGTACTTTAAATAATTGCTTGAAACATTGCAGTGCGATTGTTTTTTATGTGAGTTTAAAATGTATATAATAACTTGTATAAAAATTAAGAAAGTCGATTCTACGAAGATATTATATAATATTATATTATTCAGTCGGTAAAAGTCCTACCAACTTTGAATCATCAAAAAAGTTTTAAGTATAGCGCATAATTAGTCAGGAATTCTCACGACAAGTCAAGTCGCAATTCCGGACTAATCATCGTAATGGTTAAACTTCGACCAATTATGGAGTTAACAATAATTTTTATACCAAAGGGTCAAAAGGTATATTAACGAACTGAGAGAAATGCCTCTGAGAAGACATTAAAACGAACATTATTGTTTACTGCTCGAGAAATTGTAACGAGCGAGCAAACTAATTTTGTGATATTTTCCTAATTGGTTACAATTATAACTGACGTGGCAACGGAAATTAGCACGAAAATTGTACTATTATACGGATCGATGAATTTTTTTTATTAACGCACCATGATTATTCATATTATACGACTGCAACAAAAACAATAATGCACCATAATTTTCAACTTGACGAAATTCATTGATTCAAATATATATCAAACGTTTTTCAAATCAAATATACGCTTTTAATTCACGATATTATAGTTTTAAGGACTTGAAAGAAAGTATTTTTCAAACGACATTTTTTGTACGATTGCCTACGATAAATTTTTCTGTCGAAGAATTTTATACGACGTTGTCAGATCTTCATAGATTCATAGGATTATTGGGACCCAGTCATCAAAATACTGAAGGCGCTTACATAGGCAAAATTATTGTGCAAATAGTTTGAATTAGATTGTAAGTATATTATTGTTCTTAGATAATGTTTAATCTTAAGTTTTCGTGCAAAGCTGTAAGTTTACGCAAATCAAACCGAGCGAGGATTTCTAGCAGCCATTCTTACAGCAGAATCGGCAATAGTCTTTTAAATAACCACTTTTTCTTGCGCAGCGTTAATTATCATGTGGATTTCTGTAAATATAATTTTTTTGTCACCTGTTTTATTTTCTTGTGCAAATCCTTTTACTGAAAAAATACATGTGTACTACATACGACTGAATTTGCTTGATGATTTTTAAGGTGTTTTTTCTGCCAAAAAAAAGATAGATTTTATCAAATTTTGACACTTATCGAATATGTAACTCAAAATTGAAATATTACTACACTGGATTTGTGATATTTTATCCTAAAGTACTGATGCATCGACCAATATGAACGAGACTGCATTTAGCAAATTCTCAAAGTAAAAAATGACAATGATAGGAAAAGTTCAATAGCGAATAAACTCGAAATTTAGTCGATTGAATAATTTTTTAATAATTCTATATTTACACGTACATATATAAAAATGAAAAATTTGAGGGTGTTCAAATCACCAATTAGATCTTGGAATTGACAATTGAACTC
This sequence comes from Cecidostiba fungosa, assembly GCA_900474305.1. Lineage (NCBI taxonomy): Eukaryota > Metazoa > Arthropoda > Insecta > Hymenoptera > Pteromalidae > Cecidostiba > Cecidostiba fungosa. Next base: position 7,097 of record UCOJ01002635.1, read on the forward strand.
AAACAGTCATAAAAAACTCAACTTAAATATTTTGAATGATTCGATATGAAGAGACAGAAATCTATAAACTAAAGTAATTAACGGTCTCTCGTCTCCGGTTCTTCTTCATATGCAGACATGACTTTTTCCATTATTTCCCACAGCTTATCTCTGGTCAAATCTCTACAGAAAACCTGTAAAAAAATGTTATCCGAGTAAAAAAGCTATTCGTGAATGTTAAACTGTATATCATATAAAATTCATGTTGTCTTGAAAAATTTTAAAATGTGATTCACTCAATGGAATAGTAAAACTTTATTGCAATAAAGTATATCAATAAAGAATATATAAGGATATTTCTTTCAATTCTCATTGAAAATCATCTTATAGACGAGTATTGTTTACTCACATTGAACCATGGCTGTTGATCACACTCGTCCATCAAAGGCACTACTACTCCATAAATTTGAAAAGATAAATTAATACAAGCTATGGCTATTAAATTTGGTGGATAGTCAAGAATTGCGGGAATATGATGAAAATCTTGCAGTAGTGCGTAGCTGGCTCTTGTTACAGGATACTTTTGCCACTCTTCCTCACCAAACCAAGCTTGCAACGATCTCAAGTAATGAAGCAAGTACTGCAAAAAACATATAATTTAATTATTTTAAATAAATGCATAATAAGATTTTACTTTTTGATAGAAACCATCAAATTAAGATATATTGATTTTAGCCATGTATAACGAAAAAAAAAATTACTTTGTGAGGGTGTTCTGGTACAACTTGGAACTTGAGCATTCGCATTATTAATAATTCCCCCTGTACAATGGCGTCGCGCATAGCCCAGTATTGATCACCCAACTCTAAGGGTGCTGAGCCTCTGTGTAATGTACTGTAAGATACATTCATAATATCTCTGATCTTCATATTATTGTCTTTTACTTTTCCTGCTAGGTATAAGCATGTTGCTCCAATTAACTGTAAAAAAAAATATTATATTTACTAGGAATCTCTTTAATTTTAGATTCATCAAATACAATGCAATGCTTACGTATGGGTCATAGCCTTGCGGAGATGATTCCCTCATAAATCTGTGATATAAAGTTGCAGCTGTAGATATTGTCAGAGGGTGGGCTTCTAATTTGTAACCTTCAAGTATTAAAACATTGTAGAATTAATGTTTTATTTACAGATTAAGTTTAATTAAAGTCAAATCAGAAAACTGAATACTCACCACATTCGAATATGAAACGAGTCACTGTGAAACTGTCGGTTCCTTTGGTATAGTCTATGGTAATACTTTTTTGTAAAGTGAGCCTTTTTTCTCTCTGCATAGCAAGGACATCGATGACGCCCTTCATTTTCGAACTGAAAAGAACACAGTTTGTTGAGTACTATTCATTGAGTATAACGTTTAAACATAATGACATGACTGCTAACGGAAAGCTTGGAATGAATGAGGGAAGCACGACGTACATTACATTATTTGCGATTAAGCAATTATTATTCTAAATAAAAAAAAGTGATTCACGGATCCAAAAACGCGAAATCCAAAGTAATTTCCAAGTGAACATTTAAATTTTGTAATTCGAACGAGTGTAACACAATGATAAAGGAACTCCTTGAATAAATTGAGATCCTACAAGGTATAATAAATTAATGTGCGGCATACAAGTGGACCACATAATCACGAGCTTGGCTGGTGAATTATAATTGTGAGTTATTAAAAACACAGCGAAGACTCGCTTACCTCAGGATTTCGCCTGTACTTGGCTCCAAGTGAATCATGTTTTGCGAGACCTCTAATACTAAATACACGTACCAGAAATGCTCATACTTATTATAACCACACCAAAGTAGCAAGGAGACAAGTATCGTTTTTTTTTTTGCTTTTCGATTATTTATTTATATTTGCGAACGACAGGAGGATGAATTTTTGTTCAGACTAGTATATATACATATAGCTACTTGGCTTTTGTTTTGTAGGAGAAAAAGTGTGGTATATAATCAAGGAAATCAGACAGTTGAACAGCTTCTCGTCCAAAGCAGGTTATATATGTGTAACAGATATAGTAAATCATTTTATGGCAAATAAAAAATTTTCAACAAATAGACGCTAGAATTGTTTAAAAGCCGTACCTTTTCATCATCGTGAGAGTAACGCTGTTAGAAAAACGACCACTGACGAGGGTAGATAAGGGAAAAACCGCTTCGACCAATGTTTAAACATCCACTAGAGAGGCGAAACTTCGTCGACTAAGGAAACTCGACTCCGAACTACTCCGAAGCCACGCTGCGCATCACCAGAGAAATATTACGCTGCGTCTACAACGCACGGACGTCTCTGATAACCAGGGATTCGATACCAACTTAGAAAAGAAAATGAACAAACCTTATGTCATATTCATCACCAATTATTTACAAAATGTAATACAAAGATTGTTGTTGTTGACGTCCAGAAACAAATATTTAATTAACTATTGTAATTAACCGACAATATATGTCAGTAATTAATGGAACAATTCAATTTACTGTGTTAATTATTTTTTATTCAAGATACATATCTTGAATAAAAAATAATACAGTAAATTTAATTGTTTCATTGATTACTAACATATATTTTCGGTTAATTACAATAGAATAATTTGAATATTTCTTAAATATTTGTTTCTGGACGTCAACATCAATCTTTGTATGACATTTTGGTAATTGGTGATGAATATGACATAAGGTTTGTTCATTTTATTTTCTTTTCAAAGTTGGTAACGAATCCATAGTCAGAGACCAAAGACCATGGACATGAACCAAGGTTTCTTTTATTGTAGACGCAGCCTCTGAGTGGACAATAGAATTTCTAGTCCTCGGACATAAGTTTAGTAGTCTATAACACATAAAGGAAGAAAAAGAATAAATTTTCAAAAATAACCCATAAACAACGATTTTCCATTTGAAAAATATTTAAACAAAAATCCATACGCCCATCTGCCTACACATAGTAAGTTGTAAGTATAAAAACATAAATAAAAAACTCAATGATCTTAAATTCATCTCCCTCTTGTGCATCGATTTACAAATATTAAACGTTAATGCTAAACAATGTTGCAATACAAAACTTATAATTACTTAACCGTAAACTCTTAAACCCACCTACCCCATGCAGAGTGAATTCCAAATATTATACGTAAAGAGACTCCCCCTTAAGGGGGTCCGAAAGTCAATTCAAAATTCGCGCCACAAAATAGCAGACGAAAAAACAATTAATTTACTTATAACAATTGATA
>UCOJ01002636.1:0-10361 GCA_900474305.1 Cecidostiba fungosa
TGTGGAGCCTCTGATATACTGGTGAATCATGCTTCTCAAGTCTTATCACTATTCAGAAAGCAGGAAGCGTACAAAGCCTCAAAGCATGAATCTCGCAAGGGGATATTTTCAACTGTGCCACCTTCTGCTCTTTCAAATGTCACCAAATACGCAGTTTTTATGGAATACAACCTGAGGGTTGGTTTGCAATGTTTTGAGTCTCAACAACTCACCAAATAAGAAAAACAACATTTTTTTATATCAATAAATTAAATAATAGAATATACATAAAGTGTGAAATTGTCAAGTGGTCTCTTCTGACGACATGATAATTTTTTTAAAGGTCTTCAAAGACTGCAACATGACTTTTAATTTGAATGATTTTATTGTATATTATACGTTTCATTTAATTTTGTAATTTTTGTATTCATTTCTTTATTTATTTAAATGCCCCGTAAATATATTCGTTTTTTAAAAATAAAGACATTTTAAATTTTAATATTTTATTTTATTATCAGCATTTTTTAATATAAACATATATAATTTTTTTGTTTAAAAACGCGTGACAGTGGCATGCTGATATAACGCTGGCATGAGGAATTGGCACAGTGCTGGCACAATGACGGCACCCGTGTCAAGCATTTGTTGAATTTTCATGTGTGGATTATTCCCAGGGAGTAAGAGAGTCTCTTACTCCCTGATTATTCCCCCGCGAACAGTGCGCTGTGCCGTTTCTATCTGCGTTTACGACGCCAGTCGTGTAAGTTACACGTCGTTATTCTACGTCATTGTCTCCCTACTTTCAGCTCTGCACTCTCTTTTCAGTCGGGCCACTTCTGACCGTCTTTGCTGCCCTCCCCTCCCTCGGCTGTTTGCTCCTCGCGACACATGCTCGAAGTCGAGTAGCTCGAGTCCGCCAGGCGCGTCGACAAACCGGCAGTACCGGCACTCGATACCGCATCAAGTTCAATCACGTTCTTTGTTGGTGGCTTGTCATACGGCAGATTATTCTACGTTTTTATTGGAATTTACGTCGATCAAAACATCATGGCGCCTCCACGCAGGAAAAATGCGAAGAGTAAGTACCAAATTTCATGTCTGTGATATATACTATAATTGATACTAGTAAGCCCCCCCTTTTCCCTTTTCATAACCTATAAATTTGTTTTCGGTTGATAAAAACTCTCCATCGCGTGACTACGTATATTACGTACTATTGCAATCTAGTCATCTTATTACTTTTTGCCTTGCCTACGAATGCATCGAATTTTTTCATTGTTTTGTTGCAGCGAAGGCAGCAAAAACAGCAAAAAAGCGAGAAGGCCCTCGAAAGCCATGCTGGAGGAGGCGAGACTCCAACGACAACGTCTTGTCGAAGCTGAGATTGAGGCTGAGCGACGGCGACAGCAAGAGGCAGAGATTGAGGATGAGCGACGGCGACAGCAACAGGTTGAAGTCGAACGTTTGCGGCAACAATAGGAAGAGACAAACCGTCGACGGGAAGAAGAGGCGGCACAACGTGCTGCCGCAGAGATTGAGGCAAAGCGTCGGCGAGATGAAGAGGTTGAGCGTCAGCGACAGGAAAAGGAGGAGAAAAAGCGAGAAGACTCAGCTTCCAAAGAAAAGAAGAGGAAGGAAGAGGAGAAAAAGCGCGACGACGAAGAAGTAAAGCGCAGTCGCGAGATTAATCGCTCAGCTTCCGCTTCCAAAGAAAAGAAGGAGAAGGAAGAGGAGAAAAAAAGGGCGAAGACAAGAGGTTGAAGCACAGCCGCGAGAATCGCTCTGCGTCTAAAGAAAAGAATAAGAAGGAAGAGGAAGACCGGAGATACCGTCGAGACGACTACTCTCCAGACGTCAACAGACCTCGATATCGTAGTCGAGACGGCTACTCTCCAGACGTCAAGAGATCTCGCTATCGAAATCGAGACGACTACTCTCCAAACGTCGAGAAACCTCGCTATAATCGCGGTCGTCATTACAATCCTGACTATCATCGTCGTCGTCGTATGAGCCGATCTCCCACTAGGTCCCACTTTCCTCGTCCACGTAACATTTATCACAGGCTGCCAGATAATCAGTTTGAGAATGTGGAGGCGATTCATGCAAAGGTTAAGGAGCTTGAGTATAAACAAGCTGCGGAACGGTTACGTGAATTAGAATACGGACTGCAGCAAACTGTTCAACCCGTAATGCAGCCCTCGGCGCAATCCGTGATGCAACAACCTATGCAAGTACCTCTAGCGCCACTTGCTAATGCTGGCAATAACATTTATGATGAAAACGAAATTTTGAAATTAAGAGAAGTACGTATGCACATTCTTTAATTAAACTGTATTTTATGTTAAACAAACTAACAATAAATATAAATATATTTTACAGAGAGTGCGCCGTTATCAGGAGAACAACTGTAACCTAAACCGGAAGCTTGATTTAGCAAATAAAAAACTTGCAGAAAAGGAACAGCGTCCTCTACCTACACCGTATTTTCCACAGGTACACTTTCCATTTTATTCTAATAGTTTCTTGGCATATTGATTAATTTAATATTATAGTAATAATTTATAATGAATATATCTTCTGCAGCAGTTCCCTCCTGCAGCATTTTATCACGAAAAACAGTTTTTTTAAAGTCAGGTTTAAAATATTGAGTGTATAAGTTATATAAGACGATAATTTATCTATCTCACTTTTAACTATCGCATTCTCCCTTATATTCTTGCATAATTATAATCGCATAGCTAAATTTTTTCTTTTATTTGAATTTAAGGATTTTCTTCTACGATTCTAAGAAATTGTATGAAGTAATTATTATTATTCTTACAAGATTATTATTGTCAATTGAAAGCAAAAGCTTGATATTAGAGAGATAACGCCAAAAACGTATGAAAAATAATTTTATAATTAAAATATTAGTGTAAGCCTACGTACATGTGACAAAAAGATATATTGTCATGGGCTGAGAAAATGAATCTAATCATAAATAATGCGTACGTACATCATGAATCCTATTGAAATAGAAATGCTTGTTAATGAAAAAAAGGTGTCCGTTCATCAATTTAACTTTATGGATAAGTTTTTTTTAACATAGCTAAACTAGTTTTGATAAAAACGTTGGTTTAATAAAATTAACATTGAAATACGACGTCGAAATGTTTAATTATAGTGAGGCTAAATAGAAAGATCAAGCGATGATTAAACGAAATCATAATGTATGAGAGGACGAGGAACGAAGTCTGTGTTTTGTCGCTTCCGAGTTTTGCTTATTGAATGTCATGTGACTTCTATGCCGACAAAGACTGCTCCTCAAGTTTCGGAAGACTGTTTTACTCGTGTTAACAAAACTTATAGATCATCTGAAAAGAATATATGACAATGTCCTCCTGACTTAGATATTTCAGACCACTGTTGTTAAGAAAATCTATTATTCTTGTGTGTAGACCATATATGCCCTGTTGCCTATCGATGAAGACATTTGGTCGATATTTTCAACAAGAAAATGTTTCACAGGACTAACGTAAAATCTTGGAAGTGCAGGCCTTGTATTCGTATTGTTAATTTTTCACTCGTTCTTTTGTACTTGCTTTCTGCACGCCTTACCGCGTTGTTTCATGATGTTAAAACACTTCGTTTAATAATTACTTTATGCTAAGATCGAAACCATACGAAGAGTATCGGTGGCTTGACTTAAGCGCGCATTGTATCTCCTGTCGCGAGTTTGAAAGACGCCTTTAGGTACAAACATATTGAAGAAAAATGAGAAAAAGCTTTAGCCAAGCCAAGTGTGCTTTTGAGAAGAAATATGTATACTGTGTATTTCGCTACTGGATGTCAGCGAGAAAAGAAAGAAACAAAAATCTTAAATAACAAAGAGAAAATGATACAGAGAATGATCGGATTATATGTGCGAGAGCAATCGCACATAAAAGAGAAATAGAAGGTGATATTTATGAAGTTTAAGAAATTACTGAGTAAAAGAAGCGATGAGATTTAGCGATAGAGAAGTGAAATGATTGTTATGGGAATGGAGAAGGATCGCGACATAGCAACAGAAAGATCAGTGGATATGGATGGATTATCCATTTAATGAGACAACTATTTCGTTACTGTAATTATTATTCGTTTGTTCGCCCATGACAAAGTGTATGGCAAAATAAATAAAGTATAAATAAAGAGAAAATATATAATGTAAAACAAATTTTAATGACATCTTTATCTAGGTACAAGTAAAAACATTTCTGGATTATGTGAAATTATTATAGCATGTGCCAATTGAGTACGCTTCTCCTGCTATGATTGAAGTAAGTACAATCTTCACGAGTTTAATGTATCATGTTATCTAACACATCCAGGGTATGTAATGCTACGTTCGGGATTCATTCATTTTGCGGTAAATCATGGTACGTCGATGTAAGTTATACCTTCCAAGAATTCGGACCGCTCCTTAAGTTCTATTGTCCACGGCTGTCCTTACACATTTTTTGCTGTTTTGTCCGTGAGTACGGCGACTCGGCGACGCCGCAAATTATATGCTCGAGCCAGTCGCGAGTTAGTTTATAACGGGATATATTATTTTGATTTATGCGTATGGTAATAAACGCGTAATTAGTACTTCGATGCACACCGGAGTCTACACTTTCTCCGAAAACTTGCAGAATTACTTGTTTTGGACACGCGAAATTTCGAATTACCGAATACATGCATATGATTAGTAATAAGCTGTCCCGACTGCAACGTCGTAAAAATCATTCGACACAACATAAATCGATGATCGTTAGAGCTGCAGTACCTAAACCACCGTAGCAGTATTCACAGTCTACTATTATGATTGCCGCGATTGCTTAAAAAACCGAATTCATTGGAATTCGCCAGATCGGGCATTCTCCCGAGACAAGTACCGCCCTCTTCAGACTAAAATCGCGAGTATGACTTTAGACATTATCCAAATATCAGCTACATTTCGTTAACAGATAGTCACGTGTCATTTGTTTTTTTTGTCACATGTACGGAACACGTTGTTGCATGTATCACTCTTGCCACTGGCTCTCTGAGATTCGGACGTATTGACTACGGTGCAGCTTATTCAGTGTAGTGAAAGTATACTTCGACGTCTTGATTGCTAAAAGCATGTGATATACTAAATAATTTATCATACTTATTCTTCTCATCGAGGCTTATTTAACATCATGGGCTCGAAGAAGAAACAATTCAGTCGACAGGCATCCAAAAAATGGTCTCGTCGGTAAGAAAAAGCTAATCACGTAGTATTTCGTAAACATAGCATTGTTGTAACGCACACAATTGTGATATTTTTTTATACAAACATCCTATTATTCTCTTAACAAAATGATATAACGTTTTGTTACACTTGAATATTCATGCAATTTTTTATGCACGTGTTATTATCGTCGTGGTATGATAAAAATAACATGGAATTAATAAGTAAATATAAGTTGTTTTTCGCAACGAATTAACATAAAATATGTGAATATGCTGTGCACAAAAATGTCATATTAAATAGCTTTGCTCTCATATCGGTTCGGATCATTTCGTATAAAATATTATGATATTGCACAAGACTGCTATAGTTTCAGTACTAGTTCTGTGCCATAGCATCGACTGCTTGTTTTTAGTACATTTATATTATGGTCCCTCCAGGCTTATTTTTCTTGCCGTCTCGGTATACACAGAAAAAAGTTTTCACCGTGAAACGCCGTGCACGAAAATCAGGTTCGTGAAAAAGGCAGATTCTATAAAGTAATATAGGATACTTGTTACGTATGTTAATATTTGATTACACCTTGCATCGCTCGGGCGCTAACTACGCGCCGTGCAATAAAGCGTCACTTATGTCACACATATATATCGTATTTACTATAATGTGTATTGTGCTTGATTAGTTTTTAATCAAAAAATCAAAAACAAAAAATGGGTTTTGTATGTCATATTTTTAGGGGAGTAAGAAGGCTTTAATTAACTATAAATTTTGGGGAAAGATATATTTTTTTTTATTTTGACCAAGTTGCTTGCACAGCCTTGAAACCCCTATGGTTCTTAAAATGTTGACATTTAAATTTTTGTAATGAACGAATTTTGATTGGATGATCTGTAAAAATAAACGATCAATTTATTGGAATAAATTAAAAATGATACACAAAAAAACGGTTTCTGACTATAATTTCAATAACAAACATGCGTTTTTATTAAAACAATTTTCCTTTCGCGAATCTCTATATCTCGAGATCAACATTATCTAGAAACGACATCAGAGCGTACGATAGCTGTTATGCATCTCGATTTTAAGTGTACCATTTTTTTATATGGACTATTCATGTCAAACCAAATCCTCACGTAATATTGCTGCCTTTTACGTTAAATTGATTTGAAAACATTTTAAAAGCAAATTCATGATACATTGTTTTCATATACAGTATTAACATACTGTATATTCAAACAATGTATCATTTATTTAAATGGTAAATTTAGTCAACGGAAGCTACGTGGCAATGAACATTTTTCTACATTTAGTCTTTGTCGCGTGCGTAAAATAAAATAGTACTGTGACAGAGTGACAGTTTGTTATCGCACGTGTGTCAGGTTGGTGCCAGAGTGTGAAGCGACGACAGATTTCGCATACCAAACTTTTTTTATCCCTTTTCGTTGTGCTATATATCACTTATTATCGCCAATTTTCATAATCTCCACTTAATATTTCCGTAAAGACTGTTCAATAAGTCGTAATTTCATGAATTTACGCCTATAAAAACAAATTTTATTTCACTTTTAATAAAGTTGTTAAAACATAACGTTACAAATAATATTTTGCAATTAGTAATTATTTATTATGATCCAAATCAGTTTTGTGCGATTACAACAATGTTTTGTATTAAAGATGATAATTCATGTACAAATTAGCATGATAAATATTATTTTAGGGTTCAGCGGAGTAAAAGTAAGCTAAATGACGAAGGTATGTATGACAATATTACTCATGATACAGGAAGTTGTGAAGAGGACATTCGCAATAATGACTTAACAATCGAAGATGAAATTATCGTTATTGACAATGTGACTGAAATAGCTGTTGCGAATGGCATCGGTAACAATCTGCGAACATCAGAAGGTCGGGAAATAGGTGAATCGTCTCTTGAAAAAATTTCTTATGGATACGCGTCGGATGAGGAGGTACCTACTACTGACCAACAGCGTGTACTGGTAGATTCACTTACATTAATTAAAGATCCAAGCGTTTCCGAACAGGATCTCGCGCAATGTTCGTCAGTAGAGATGGAATTGGATAACCCTCTAACCCCAATGCAAGAAAATCTGCAAGAAAATGAGTATGTTTGCTCCACTATGCTACCTACATCTCCGCGATCTCTAATCGACAACGAATCACCGCCATTAGAAAGAGATGGATCAGAGTCCCTCCCACAAGAGCAGCCTGTATGTCAGCCAGCACTTCTTCAACATGACACTTCTGCATCAGAAGAACGTGGAACGAGCCGTACAGAGCCCCTCCCACAAGAGCAGCCTATAGGTCAGCCGCCACTTGTTCAAAATGACACTTCTACATCAGAAGAACGTGGGACGAGCCATAGAAACTTCGACGGTCGCAGAGTCACTGAGCCGTTGTATTTCTATGAGGAATTGCGTACAATGTACATGGAGCATGGATTCCGTGAACAATGTACTTTCCATGATATTTATTATGAAAAATGTCATGATGATGGATTATGTTCAAAATTGAAATTTGTCTGTAATCACTGCCGTTACTTTAAATGGCTTAACCTTGTTGATCAGAATGGTCCACTTATGCCTTTGAACGATGGAACAGTATGTGGAACGATAGCAGCAGGAACAGGATTTTCTCAGTTAAAACAGCAACTTGCAAGTATGAGCTTATATTGTATGTCTAATGTTTCTTACAAACAACATAGGCAAGATTTAGTAGCAAGTTTAGAAAAAACTACTGAAGAATCTATGAAAGAAGCAGCTGCGATGGAAAGAGAGCTGGCGATAGCAGAAGGCGATACCATTGATGGAATCCCATACATCAGTGTTCAAGTGGATGGATCTTCGTTAAAGAGAACCTATAAAAGTGGGAAATTCGATTCTGTATCTGGCTGTGCAGCTATTATAGGATGTAGGACGAAAAAAGTTTTGTATGTTGGGGTACGCAATAAACTCTGCCATGTCTGCGATCTTGCTGAGAGAAAAAATTGCATCCCGAAAAAGCACAAATGCTATAAAAATTGGGGTCGCGAACAAAGTTCAAGTTCTATGGAAAAGGACATTATTGTACAAGGTTTTTTAGAAAGCGTAGAAAAACATAGATTAATTTATAAAACTGTTATAGGCGATGGTGATAGCAGCGTTTATAAGGCGATATTAGATAGCAACCCATATCGGCAATATGGGGTGCGAGTTTAAAAAATAGAATGCACAAACCATTTACTCAGGAATATGTGCAGTAAGGTTGTTGATGCTTCTAAGGGTAGATTGGCGAACACTTTAGGTAGGGGAAATATAACACCGTTTCGAAACTATGTCAAAAAATGTTCGTTCAAAATTCGACAACACATAACGACATTAGTAAAAATGAAAAGAAATGAGAGAGATAGCGATTCTCAAGTAAAAAGTTTGCAACGTCAAATTATGAATTCTTTGCACCATACTTTTGGAGATCATGCTCAATGTCGCAAACTTCAAGCACCCTGTGAAAAAAGAAAAGATAAAAATTGGATTCCAACATTGAAATCAGCGGGAATGTATACTGTTATACGACAAGCCGTGTCTGATCTAAGTTGCCATGCTCGAAGCTTATTAGAATCTGAAACAAGTAATCATGTAGAATCTTTTAATGCTATTGTTGCTAAAATTGCAGGAGCAAAGCGTATCAATTTCGGTCAAAGGGATTCGTATTATCTTAGAGTACATGCTGCTGTTGTTCAATTCAACACGCAATCACTTTTAACCAGATTAAACGAAAATTGTGGATATGAACCTTCAAATATTATAATTTCAATCTCAATGGAAGAAAAAGCTAAGAAATTTATAGAACAAAAGAAAACTTTAAGAATGCTTCAAGGAAGGCGACGAAAAAGACACATTGAAAATGGAAAAGAAGATTATGGAGAAGGTGCTAATCGTTCAGATATCAATCCAGAAGCATACGAAATTTTAATTCAACGACACCTTCAGAAACTGAAGAATGATCAAGCTAATCGAGCCGAAATTGAACGCAACAGTCAATCAAAGCGAGAGCGATTTATGGTATCAGAAAAGAAGTGAACTGTTGAGAGCAGCCAATTTCGGCAAATTGTCGCAGGAAAAATAGTACTTCTTGGGCGGCGTTAGTTAAAAGCATCCTTTATCCACCAGTTTTGAATCTTCCAGCATTAACTTATGGAATCGAGAATGAAGCTAGTTCACGAAGTATGTTGTCTAGGAAATTAAAACAGAAAATAGAACTTGTTGGTTTACTTATTGATGCAAACGGCGAATATTTGGGAGCATCTGTAGATGGTCTTATAGGCAACGATGGTATTGTCGAATTAAAAAATCCCATCTCTGCAGCAAATTTGACAATACCACAAGCACTGAAGCGCAAACCAAACATAAGAAGAATTTTTAGTAAAGAAGATATTAATAAAATGAACCCATCCCATGTATACTATTGTCAGGTTCAAAGTCAACTACATGTAAGTAACAGGGAGTACTGCATATTTGCTGTGTGCACAAAAATTGACATAAAATACATTAAAGTTCAACGTGACGATGATTTTTGGGAGGAGAGGATGGCCGAACCATTAAGGAGATTTTATTTTGACTGCTTACTCCCTGAATTATTAGACACTCGCTACAATCGAAACATGGCCCTTCGAGAGCCAGAATACGTTGTAGAAGCACGAAAAGAACAGCAACGCAAAATTGCGGAAAGGGCATCAAAACAACAAGAACTTTGGAACAGAGCAAGATGAGAAAAAAGAAAACGGCAAATACAAGTAAAAGATCAACAACAAAAAGGAAAGTAACGTTTCGAAGCAAGCTGAGGAATCATAAACATGCTAAGATAAGTAACACAGTCGAAAATATTGCTACAGATATTAGCACAGATACGGAATCTTTAGCAGAGACAACAGAAATTCAATGCCATCAATCTGTTAATATTGGTCAATGTGCTACTGGAAGTAACGGCGAATCAATCGAAGATCAAAGAAATATTTTGGCTGCAATTTACATAGATATAAATATGGAGCAAGTGAGAGCGTCCGTGGCTCAGTTGGCTAAGGCGCACGCCTTGGTCGGCCGAAACACGCTCGCTCAAGGGGTCGTGGGTTCGATTCCCGGTGAAGTCACTCGGATTTTTTCTGAGTTGTTTT
>UCOJ01002637.1:0-10374 GCA_900474305.1 Cecidostiba fungosa
CGCTTTCCACCTCGTCTCTCTCTCTCTCTCTCTCTCTCTGTATATATATAGATACCCTAAGGTATACCCGGTCCTCGACTTTTTTTTCTCGGTCTCGCTTTGTTTCAGCTCTAATAAATCGTCATTTTTTTAAGCAAACCCGATCCTTCGTTTCTCCGCAATTAGACGCGCAATTTATGTGTCTTCGTTGCGGCTTTTTTCCCTTTAATTATATCGCGAGAGAATCGCATTTTATCATCGATATATTCCTCGCGCGTACGTAAGCAGCTTGAGAATTACGACGCGAACACGAGAGAGAAAGAGGGAGATATCCCCGAAACGTGCAACTTTATAAAAATCGCAGCCCATAACCGTAAAAGCGAGAGTCGCCCCCCATAAAAAGGACGACCGCGCGCTTGCAGTCACTTCTCTGTCAAAAGCTAAAACACTTAAGCCTCGACATCAGCAGCAGCAGCAGCACCATAACCTGTGTCTCGCTGCTGCAGGCTGAAATTTTTGCCCTTTAACGCGACGCCCGCAGGCCGCGCACGAGGCATTAAATCGCGCGCGCACACTACTCGCTGGATTTGGAAACGATAAGAGTCACGAAAGACGTAAATAGGGGTAATGCCCAGGACTACGACGACGAAGCGGCGACGACGAGGAGAGAGAATTACGCTATGGGACTCCACTAAGGGGGATGTGTTTTATGAGCCTTAAACGTTATTTATAATGGCGGAAGAAACCGCCCTCGTGAAAGTGCTAACGAATTTAGGCCCTTGAATTTCGCGCGATTTTATGCGAGATTAATTCACGAAAGCTTGTAAAGAATGTACGGAGCTTTTATTTACCCGAAAAGCTTGCAAGTATATTTCTTTTTTTTTTTTTTTTTGTTGAAAAAGAAATAACGTATATATTAGGTCGTGTCGCGTTCATTTGAAAAAGTAGTTTAGAATGGTTGATTAGGATCTGCGATCGGTATCGCGGGGAAAAAGTTGAAGCCCGCTGTTTCCATTGTTACTCGCTTCACACACACACACAGTACACACACGAAATCAATGCGAGCTAGCTCATTTAATACAGTGGCCGCGGCTTGCGCTTGTAATTCAAAACCGCAGGGGCGACCGCACCGCTACGTCGATCTAGCCTCGTAAATCTTCCGGTTCGAGACGCCCATTTTATTTTCTATATATCGAGGCGGCGATTAAATTCTTTTCCAGATAAACAGTCTCGGTATATAGAAATGCATAAATTTGAATAGCATATCACATAATACCTGCGCGACTGTGTCTCAATTGTCAGCCGCTGTGTATTAATACGTCTGCATTACTCTCGAGAGTTTAAATATTCAGTAGCAAATTTAAAGTTGATCAAAAACATAATTGTCACTTTTCGGACGAGTTTAAATAGAAAGCTCTCTCTCTCTCTCTCTCTCTCTCTCTTGATAAAACTATCCGTCAATTTCGTCCTCGACGTCCCTAAAAATTATTTTCGTCGCGCGAAACATTGAAATGATAATTCAATCGGGGAAATACGCCGGCAGCAGAGTGCGGTGCCAAAATTAGAATCGTGAAAGCCAGTGTGACAAGCTCTGAATATTTCACGAGCGCTTAGCTACGTCGTCGTCGTTGTGTCATGCATATAATACGCAAAGCAGAGAGAAGCTACTTTTTTTTGGCGATATATAGATAATGATCTCGGAGCAGAGAGTCGCCGAAAAAAATAGCGGCGTGACGGTTGTTCCGATGAGTCTATAGCAGCACGTGGCATTACGTTGCAAGTGGCGTGTATATATATATATATATTTCTGGCGATAAATAAAGCGAAGCCGACACCTTGCTTCCGATAAGCAACCGAGTAAGTAACGCCTATTTCAGGATGACGATTGTCGGTTTCTTCTTCGTCGCTTTGTCTTGCATATCAATGAATTATTTAGCCAGAAGCGAGCGTCGTCTCTGTATACTCTGCGGTTATGGGGAGCTTTGCTAATGACGTCTGCGAATTCGAGAATTATATATGTATACCCGGCACGTATAGGTGTCTCTACATCATATACACAAAAGCCGCATCGACAAAATCAATCCCACACCAAGTCGAATAAGCAGAAGAATAATATAATCGAGCGGAAAATTCTCAACGTAGTAGTAGTAGTAGTAGTAGTATTAGTCGGTCCTTTAATTAAAGCTCGGATTGCTCGGAGCCATGTGTCGTCGACGACGACGACGACGACGACGACAGAGGAGCCCCTTAAGTGCAATGCTTTACGACGCGCATCATTCGAGGCGCTTCCGCTCCACATTCCCAATTGCAGCAGCAGCAGCAGCAGTAGTATAGTAGCTCGTGTGGGCGCGCGAGCGCGCTACACGTCCTTAATAAAGCGAAACGTGCTGCATGTGCAGCGCGCGCGCGCGTCTATATAGAGTTGGCGGATAAACTCGTCGAGAGATTTCGGAAATTCCGGGGCCGTAAGCGCAGATATCCGGCCTACACACTATACGGCCGATCGCTTCTTGGCTGGTTGCCGCCCTCACTGTATATTATATAGTTACGTTATCGAGCGGTGGTTCCTCCTCGTCGTCGTATCTCTCGCTCTCTCTATACATTATACTCGTGAGTCACGCACTACGTGACGCAGCAGCAGTAGCGACCCCCGCTCTCTCTCTCTCTCTCTCTCTCGCGACAAGATGAACTTTGTAGCTATAGCTATGTATTCTTTTTTCTCCCTATATACTGGGAGAAGACGTGCTTTTATTGAATCGAGCGCGCGATAAGGTATTCATCGCCGGAAACTGCTATATACATCTATATGCTCAATTGGAGAATTCATGATTTACAAGCGAGATGAGAGAGTTCTATCCGAGCGCAAGGAGCATTGTTTGAATTTCGGATATACAGTATATAGATCGCTTCTGCAGCGAGCGCCTCGGTTATTATTGAGTTCCGCGGTGGTTATAATCGCATTTGTTGCCGCTACTTGTGGTGTACTTTAGAATGCGCTGGAGAGACTAATAGTTTCGGCTGAGATCTTGCGGCGAGATTCGCGGCAGTTGTTGTTCTTCAAACTTGTGTATTATCTCTCTCTGCGATGAGATGTGACGTCACGGCACCACATCGATCCGGGAGATATATAGTCCAATTATTGCGAGAAATATATTCGAGCACGTGGCGGCGGCGACGAATTAAAGTGCCGGGCTCGCAGGCGATGAAAATTAATTATCTCACGCTTTCATCATTGGCTTTTATAAAAGCATCAGAGGAAGGTGATGTCGGACCACCGGCGCTTTTGAAATATTCCGACGTGTATATAGCCGTTTGGCAGAGCAGTTATTATGGGTTGTATACTCGCGGATATAATAAGTAAGTCGCGAAGAAGCGTAAACAGTAGGTGTGCAGAGCAAAGTTTGAATGCAAATTCGGGAGGAAGCCGTGCGCGTCTGTAATATAGAAGTACCTATATTCTCGACTTTCGCGCACTGTGAAGCTATATAATATCTGTACCCTCTGGCTATACCAGTCTGAAGTTGTGGAATTTTAATGAACGGTTCAACAGATGTGATTTCAATGCAAATGGAATGTGGATGAATGTATTATTGCCTGAGTTAATTAAACAGATTAGGAATTTTAAGCATCAATTTAGCGCCGAGTGTGCAGAGAGTTGTCGAAAAAGCGGCGCTATTTTTACACAATTCGCAATTTGCGAGCATTGTCGATAAAAAAAGAAGCTGAAATTCGAAGGGGTGTGAAACAAGAGGGGTTAATCAAGCCGTCGATTCTTGTAATATATTTTTGCCAACCGCGTGCGCACCGCATTTCACGCGCGCGCGCATCAGGAGCGAAATTCTGCATTAATGCGTACTTGATTTGGCGAATGCACTCACTCTCTCTCTCTCTCGTGTGTGGCAGCTAGGCATCGGCCCTGCATAAAGCAAAAGAGACGGACAGCATCAGGGCGTGATGCAAGCCTCGTATTCAGCTCTCCCACCCTCATCTCTCTACAGCGGCCATAATTTATAAAAGCTAACCTATAACGCACCGCAGCAAAATCCAATAAACCGGGGCGTGGGCGGGCGCGCCGCCGCCGCTTGGGCTTTGGCCGGGCTACGTTTGTGCGGCCAACGGTGCGGTCGTTCTAGACTAGCCGCTCTCTCTCTCTCTCTCTCTCGCATGTATATGCACTAGTAGCCTCTGTGTGTACGTGTGTGTGTGATATGACCCTTCCGCTATTATTTTGGTTATGCAAATGCGCATCTCGACACGCGAGCGAACTGCGCTCGAAAGAGCGAGAAAGAGGCGCTACTGCTATACTGCTGCTCTACTATAGTGTATATACACGAGGGACAGAGCCATGCATGTATTATGATTCAGCTCTACTACTACTACTACTGCTGCTGCTGCTACTGGAGGATCATCGCTCCGAGTGCAGGATATATACGGGCCACGGTTGACTTTTTGATGGTTCAACGAGTGCAGTGTATATTATATGCGGGGCGCGAGATGTGCGTCTAGTATATGGAGAGCTGCTGCTCTCGATCTGTATTATATCGAGGGTGGATTTTTGAGTTGATATTATTAGGTTTGAAGAGTTGACGGATTGACGGATTTGCGCTTGTCCATTATTATTATTAATATTATATTGATTATTCCGTAACTAATATTCGATCATGGACTGCAAACAATAGACGAGAAATTCCAATTAACGATGCGTGTATTTATAAACGAGCCACACGCACGTTATCGGTTTATCAGAGCTAGCTGCCGGTTGTTGATTGATCAAAGCACGGATACGTAGGGACTTTTAATACTGTTTATGCAATGCTTCTGTAATTACGCCCTTTGACGCAGCCGCTTTCTCTCGTCAAAACTCTCTCGCGCATCATATGTCGCTGACGCAGCTTCATCCGCAAAATCGAGGCCGCATTATTTACCGGAGCCGAAATCTCGGCTATTCAACTGTTTACCGTATCGTCCCCAAAAGACCGCGCAGCCGAAAACTAATTTGTTTAGTTCAAATATTTGAAAATGAGCGTAGGGAAAATCCAATCAAACTCCTGAAGTAGGTATATGATACTCGAGTGTGTGCGCGGTGAAAAAAATTTTTTTTAAATAAAGCTCTGCAAATTTTTCATTGAAACTCCGCTTCAGCAGGTTGAATGGACAAAAACAGTAGTAGTGGACTACTGCATGGACTATGCCAGACACTTGACTCTCTCGCGCAGCCATACAATGGAGGTACAAAGGAGAGCCTTTAGAGAAACGGAACGAGCTGTAATCCTCGCTCTCTTTATGGATTAATCGCGAGCGAGACAAAAGTACAGACGAATTAGTCGGATAACGTGCGCTTTAATAGAACGAACGAGAACGAGAGAGAGAGAGAGAGAAGACGGACAGATATATACGCACTGTGCGCGCAGATTTGTAAATTAATATAACGAGAGAGGAAATGGAGGTATAGTTGGTAGCGCCGGTATAGACGCCACGGAGAGAAGAAGCAATATAAAGGCGAGAGACCGAGAGCTAGGATGAAAATGGGGAGAGAGAGAGTGGAATAGAGATAGATCCATAGATTAATGGCGGTGGTGGGCAACCGGTGCGAGCGAGACGGTATAGTGTGTGGAGCGAGCGGCCAGCAGCAGCAGCAGCACCGCGCGTAATATATATAGGGGAGTGAGGGATGCATGTGCGGAGAGGGCAGCAGCTATAGCCGACGGACTATTTAGGAAATCCTGCGTCGAGGGTGAATAACGCGCTAACGAGGCCTGAACTGGACTATAGTGGACTCTCCCACCCCCACCTATACTCTCTCATTGCATACATATAGCGTACGGGGGAAAGGCTGCTGCTTGCGTGTTATATGGACTACTATACTCTGATCGAGAGAGAAGCATTGTTCGACCGGCAACTCGATACGCCCGAGAGCTTTTCGGCCCATTTTTCGAATAACAGTTGCTGTTTAATGCCGACTCTCTCCGCGCGCGCACATTTTTCCCAGTACGTCGACGGGTGTTGATTCTCTCGCCAATTTTTCTTTACTAGTGATCGTAATGCCCGCGATGCTGGATGGGTTTTTACGCGCTGATTCAATCCGGGGATATATGGCGAGCGACGCGGAAAGTGTAATTGATTATTTGGCGGACGTTATCGAGCATCGATTCGAGAGAAAGGGAGGACCTGTACGATTGAGATAAGGAGAAAAAAATCGTCCGCTTGACTTTGAGAAAGAGAGAAGGAAGTAGGCGTTTGCGAGGAGTAGTGTATAGTGTATAGCATATATAGAGCCCGTTTTAACGGTAAAGACAAAAGAGGCGTGTTCCCATGCAGCAACAGCTCGAATTTTCGACGGCGCGTCGATATTTATAAGATCCTACTTGATTACATCTTGCTGCGAACGGACGTTTTACTTGCGCGCTAAAAATCCGGCAGCAGCCGTTTTTCCCAACGCGGTAATCTTTCAATTAAAGTAACTTCCTCTGCGCGAACGCAATTACCCCTCGTCGGTTTGTAAAAAAAAGGCCAAAGGTTAAATAAAATAAGAGAGAGAGAGAGACGTTGCTGTGTGTAGCTTGAGAGACTCATGTAGTAGTAGGGGGGAGAGTATAAGCTGCTCGCAACTATTCCGGAAATTACAGAGTTTCCCAAACTCGCGGAGGAAGAATCACGCGCAGCAGCAGCAGCAGCAGCGTCACTCGAACGTATAACCCCTCAACACGCCCACTCAAAGCCTCCGTCCGAAAGATGTGCTCCTCTCACTCACTACTCTCTCGTATAATAGAGATCAGCTCTCGTGATATCCGCATTCCTCGCTCGCTGATGCTTCGGACGACTTTTACTCCCGAGACGATCTCTCTCTCTCTCTTTCGGTACGTGCGTGTGTACCGTTTCGTATGTACTGCTAATTAAGAGCTGAGCTTTTATTCGGTTCAACTTTTCGTCCGAATTTATCGGCGGTCCTAACTCGCGCATAAAACTCGTGTAAAGTAACAATTTCAAGCTCTCTCTCTCTCTAGCGTTATATACCGCACACCGCAGTAGCAGCAGAGCTAGTGGAAAAATTTGCATAATTACACGAAATTATCAACTTTTCTACTTTTCTTCCTCCTTCTTCGCTCGCCGGTTGCTTTTCTCATGTGTATACACTGCACGCGCGCGCGTACTGAAATTTGAGCACATAACACACAGAGAGAAAGAGCGGGGATCTTGAAATTAAAGTTTGAAAAATTCCCTGGAAATTGCATAATTGGGAAAAATTCTTCAAAAAATCATTCCCATAAAAATCGTACAAAGCAAACGTACTTCTAGTCGCGCGCGCTATAAAATTAACGCACACAGAGAGAAAGAGAGAGAGAGAGTCGTGCGCCGCAGAAAATTTTACATAATTACATGAAATTATCAACTGCCGCCGTCGCTGCGCGCATACACTCTGCCGTATAGTCTTTCTCCGCTGCTCTTTCTCTCTCCATTACCTACCAATTTTCCCTCGCTGCAGCAGCAGCAGCAGCTCCTCTCTTTTTACCCTTCACCTACTAATTCTTCTTCACGGCGGCGGCGGCGGCGGCTCTTCCAAGGCTGTCTATCTCGTGTGCTCCGCGCACACGGGAAAAAGCAAGTTTCATTGAGAAAAATTCAAATCTACTGTTAGCATGGAAATTACTCCATTTTCACGCGAGAGATTACTCATCTGCAGACTATTTTATTTCAAACGGCACAACATGTATCACGATACGATGAGAAAAGTTGCCCATCCCTATATAATACAACAACAGCTGCGTCGAGTAGCAGGGGAAAAAAGGTCGCGCCTTAATATATCTATATATCGTGCTGCAGCGCCCTCACGTATGCTATATAGCAACATTCCTCGGCGAGCGCGCAATTACCCGCCGCCGCTTGCGGGCGCGACGACGCTGCTGTATATATATAGAGAGAGGAACCGGCCCGACTACCGGGTAATTTTGCGTACGGGACTATGCACCGGACTATACTCGGGGGAGAAAAAACGCGCCTTTCCCGCGACCCCGAGCTAACTCGACCTTCCAGCCTGCTGCTCTATACTCTCTGGCTGCCGCTGCTGCTGCTGCATCCTTTTTCTTTTTTGCTTTCTCCGCGCTCGCGCGATCTATAGCTTCGCAGAACTACTGCAACTGGTTTGCCGCGAGTCGATAACTTCGATCTTGTCCAGGAGACCGGCAACCAGAGAGAGAGACATTTTTACACACACACACACACACATACGTACGGTTATTGCTCCGTAATAAGCCGATAGTTACGGTACACGCGTGCAATAATGTAGGCGGTTTGTATCGCGAGTTTTAAAATTAATTGTATGCGTCTGCACGTTCCTTGAGCTTAATTTCTATGCATAGGTTATACCGGCTGCTGCTCATTGCACGCGGACCTTTTTGTTCCTGCATTGTTGCGCGCAGCTGTGGCTTTTAATAGACTCCGGTGTATGTATCTATAATACTGTGCTGCCCGTTCAGAATTCGGGAAACTTGCGTCTTTTTCGCCACGAATTCCTGGCCTTTCTTTCGCGATAAAATTTTATTACATACTTTCGAAATTCGACGTCGGGCTAAATAACGTTCCACTAACGCCATCGGCGAATAAGTTACGGCTTTACTTCGGACACCTTTTCCATTACAAAGTATATACGCGTTGTATCGAGCTTTGTTTCAGTGCGAGAAACACGTCGGCGTCCATCAGCGGAATTATCTGAAAATCTCTTAGCTCTCTCTCTCTCTACCTCGAGTAGCAGAAGCAGCTTTGACGCAAAAACAAAATTTACGCGGCACTTGGTGGCAGCTTTTACAGCCTTGCGCGAGCATTTGCATTTGCTCCGCGGCATCAGCGAGAGAGAGAGAAGAGTATTAAAGCAGCAGTAGCTCTCGAAGATTGCCCCGCGTACACGTGTGTGGCACACACTGGTTTAGTGTGAAAGGCCAGTTGGCGCACAGAATGGCACACACGAAATAGCGGAGAAGCAGAGAAAAAAGCAACGCGCGCGGCCAGATGCCTGCGGCTTCGAGCAATTTATACTCTCCCCTAAAAATCCGTGTGCGCGCGGGGTACACATACAGTACTCGCTTGTGTCGTGTATTTTGGAAAATCCGGGGGTTCACCGGACCTTTTCTCGCTCATTCTTCTCTCTCTCTCTCTCTCTCTCGGCGCCTGATGCTATGGCGAATGGATTCTCTCGCGAGCGCGCGCGCGCAACGTCCGCTCGATCGCTTTTAATGGATTGAAAAGATTCCCTGTCGCTCGCCTCCGACGATTTCGATTCAACTGCTGCCGTTTGCAGCTCTCTCTCTCTCGCGGCATTATTGACGTCCTGTGAATGCGCCTCTATTATTATTGGATTTTCTGGGGCAGTAAATAAAATGGGAAAAACTCGGGGGATTATGAGAATATATATATAAGCAAAAACGGAAGCCGCAGCCATTCTCTGAGAGAGAGAGACTTTTTCTTTCGCTTATTTACCTGCTGCTGCTGCACCGATGCATTGTATACTTTTTCCCCCGCGAGTGGATTAAGAGATTTGCAGTGGCTGCGCTTGCCTGCTGATATGTAAATAATGCGCTTTTACCCTGTTATTTATTTCTACCATACTACTCCTCTCTCTCTCTCTCTCTCTCTCTCTCTCTCTCTCTCTCTCTCTCTCTCTCTCTCTGTAACTCGTGCATATCTATATACTTTGTCTCTCGATCAATATTAATTTAATCTCCCGGAAACAGCAACTACTCTCCCTATGCTCCCCCGTTACACATATAAGAAAAAACACAAACACGTCTAATCAGGCACACGCAGAGGAACAAAGAAGCGGGTATCCAAACCGCACCCGAGATCGATCTGCACTGGCCGCATCTCTCCTACTCGCATTTATATCACGCGCGCACATATACTATATACGACTAGAAATCGAAACCCGCATCAGGGCCCCGAGTCGCGGCGCTGCCCCGAGGGGATTTTGCGCAAGCGGAGGGTGATTCCTGCCCAGTCCTTAGAACGAGAAAGGATCAAGGATGCGTGAGCGGGCAACCGAAGGGTTCTGCCGATGCTGTCCAGGGAGAGACCAAAGTTTGCGCTCGAGTCGATATATACTTATATGTATATACACGGAGAGAAAAAAAAAAGATCCGCTGCACGCTATATTAGAGCGAGAGCATGCTGAATCAGTCGTATAGTATAGGGCCAGGCCAACAAAGCAGTTTTGGACTGGCTTTCCGCGTAAGAGAGTCTCTGGCTAGCGAAGGTAGATGGCGCATAGGCGGGTTTTCATTTCCCTCATCACTTTTAGGTACGCGCACTGCATATATAGCGGTGTGCCAACTATGCCAAAACTGTCTTGTTGGGCTTACTGCTTGGGCCGCTCACGCTATAACTGAACCTTAATTAAAGCATGAT
>UCOJ01002638.1:0-10335 GCA_900474305.1 Cecidostiba fungosa
GGCATAGTTTATTTTACAATTGAATTGTGCAAACGTTGTCCAATAACGAAAAAACGGTCGGGGATGAAATGCTTTATATTTGTGACACCTACATATTATAAACATAATAACATATATTATAAACATAGCCACAAAATTTCGCATCCTACTATTTTATGTAGTACATATGTTGCTGATATTGATAACTCTGCAGTTCTTCTCGCTGCGAGGAAGTTGCGCCAAAAAGATGAAGATCATCAGTAAAATATAGACTACACGAAGCCACAGAAATCAATATTCAGTTTCGCAATAGCGAATATAGAGGAGCATGATGAATGATGCCGTAGTGTCAGAAGCGAAATGCCATTCGTGAATTGCAAAGCACACACAGTATAGCTGATAAAAAATTTCGACAAGAATAGGGCAAAAGAAGGTAGGCAGTAGTGCACCGCGCAGACAATAGACACGCGGCGAATTATCCAGTACATGTGCAAACGGAAGTCAATCAGCTATGTATTCTCGCGCGTCCGCGGTGCAGCCTTGAACCAATTTCGCCTGATGTAAGGAAGATTCGAGCAGCTCTCTCGTGCGCTTAAATCTGAAATCTGAGAGGTATATCGGGACCGGAAGCGAGCTGTATGCTCGCGACCGGAAGAAAAGGCTAGTATGCATGTACCAGAGCGATACACGTGTAGCAGCGTATGCATGCCTAAGCGTTACGGATGAGATTTCGCGCGAATAGAGCCCCGGGCGAATTTCTATCTGATGTTTATCATAGCTTTTCTTTCAATCCAAGAAAAGACTTTCATAAGGTCAAGGATCTACTCAGGATATATAATGTATTATATAATATCAAGCAGAATTACTTGATGCCTGAAATTATAGGTATAATACTACATGTATTTCACAGATTTTATGCACGTTTTAAATTTCATCTCGGCCGTTCATCAGGAATCGATGGCTTTCAAACGAGTATCCGAATCTACCTTATACATATATATCATTACAAGAGCCTATCGTGTCTTTTGATCAATAGAAACTCTTTCATCGTGTCGTCCGGGAATAATTCGTTTCAAAGGTATCGATTGCGACTCTTCAGATGCAACTCGCTTCGCCTATGGATATAAAGGGCTTCGACTGAAAAAGTAATGATGATTACCAAAGGCAATTACACCTAGCAAGTTGCTTTTCACGAATTTATACGTCGAACGTACACGTGTCGAAAAGTTTTAATTGTCTGTTGGAGCGGAAAAGAATAGCGACAGGTAATCCGTTGAACGATTCTTTAAAACCCTATGTATATATAGCGAATATTTGTCTAATATAGCTCGAAAAGCTATATCGATCAGTGCATCCTCATCTAATCGAGTGAAATACCGCACAATCCGCTATATGCGAAACATTAACGATAGGTAACAGGTAGGAGTGCAGGAGGCAGCTCTTTTGACCCTCGAGAACACAATGACGGCTCTGCAGTTGCGCTGGTTCGCAATTAAAAGTTCCCTCTATACTCGCGCAGCGACTATATAGCGCGCGGTATATATATATGTATGTATGTATACCTACGGAGCGCGCGTGGGACACGACGCAAACACATTGAATATTCAGCAGGGTCCTCGTCGTCGAGCTAGTCCCCGATGACTGGCTTCACGAGAGCCTCTCTTCCGATCACAGCTTCGTGCTCACTGATTTTTCAATTGTTCGAGCTCTAATTACTTATCCAATAACAGTAGACAGCGTTTTTTTTTTGCGGGCATACATTATTGTCATCGTCAGCGGAAGTTATTATTCGTATTTCCTATATACTCCATCCGCATGCACGATGATATGATGCACGTTGCGCCGCCGAATTCGAGAGCGAACAACCGCACATGAATATGCAAATTGGGATTATTGCTTTAAATGAAGTGTTTATATATCACTATATGCTATATATTATGATACATACGGTGTTCGCGAGTGACCCGCGTAGGTACATATATTTTACCGTTTCGTTGGATAATTTATTTAGGTATATCCAGTTCATTGTTATGCTCTACATTTATGTGGCTGTTTTTTCTCGATTTACCAAGCACAATTGCTGCGCTTGCAGTTTATACATTTTATCAACCTGTGCATGTATATATGCATAAATGATGTATTACATCCTTTATTGACAAATTCAGCTCTCGATGAGACAAATAAGAGACTGCGTTCGCGATCGCTGCAGAAAGACGTAGATTACACAACGCAAGAGAGGCGCAGAGGAGATTGTTATTTTTATGTTTACGCCGCACGCGCCGAAGCCTCATCGGCTCGTGCACCCTTCTCCCGATCGACGTATAGTCGCCGTGCGTTCAATTGCTTACTCGAGAAAATCGCGCGCTCGAAATTGGTCGTACAAACATCGTCCGCCGAGTCGAGATTCTATATATATAATAATAACGACAAAGGTCGCGAGCTTATAACAAGATCGATATACCCATTGCGGGATGCAGGTCTCCAAACAGTCTGCCTATGTCTCGGGAGATTCGCGCGCGTCGCTTCTTCGCCGGTCTCAGCTGCAGATTCACGCGTGTAATAGTTTTTATTCCGAGTTAGATTTTTCAAAGCGACTTGTGACTTGACGCTTCAAACTAATTTTAGTCCTTCTTAATCACAAGCGATAAACGTATACCTTATTTATCCAGCACACCTGTATACGTATACACTATAACTTACGCGGCTCTCGTCGAGGCGATAAATCCCCGTAACTGCGCGCTGAACAAGCGATGGGAAAGAGATATAGTAGTTCAAATATTTAGAGATTCCTCTATGAGCCGTGCCTCTCGCGTTTAATAGCCTGACACCGACAGGTATACCTAAGTAAACGATTTTCTGTTATCAAATCCGTAGAAAACGCTCGTATGATTTTGAAGCAGGACTCACATTTTGTTCTTCAAGTGCGAGTCACTTTATATTTAGCCAATAAGACTGTCAGCTCCGATGACAAGATGAAAAAATCTGTAATTGCGATGAGAACGACGCCCCGATAACGCAAGAGTTAACGAATCTTCGCGTCCCGGGAGAAAAATTCGTCCATTCACCGAGCGTAGCTCTGATACTAAAAGGAGGTCACGGTGCTGACAAATTGTAACGCGAGATCCTGCGAACTTGCGCGAGGAGGTCGAGAGCATGGATATATATACGTTAATTATAGACGAGGATTTTCTCCTAAATATGATATACAGAGAGAATCTTAGGCCGATATCTCTCTCGTTTCGTCCGACGCGCACTTTCAAAAGCTTGGTAAATTAGTCGTTGCCACACACACTCGAATACCGGGATTATGCCCGCATATTCGAAGGAATCAAGTGTTGCAAACACGCGCTGCATGAATATTCAAATGTCGCTCGAGATTTAATAACGTTGCGATTGAGAGCAGATCGTTGTTTACCGCCTGCATATCGACAGTGTCCCCCATTCGACGCTACACGTGATGTGTGATGTTCGCCATCAGCTCGGTTAAAAAGTCGTTGGAAAATGTGAAAGCTTCCGAGGCAGGATTTGAATTTGCGGCAGCTCCAAGGTCAGCTGCTGATGGTACACGTCTCTATATATAATCCTCGGAGTAGACGAGACTGCGAGTTGTAATAGAGGGCTCAGATCGGAGCTTGAGCGAGAGAGAGATTATTTCGTATTCGGCATACACAATGAGCTGGTTCAGTTGCTCTTTGCGGACTAGGATTAGTCCTGCTCTCGAGCCTGCGATCAGTCCGGCCCGGTTTAAATTATGTCATTCGCTTTGGAGGGCGACAAGTTGAATCGACGTTGAAAAATGCCGCGCGACCGCATATCGGATCGCTTCGCCAAGTCGAAGATTGCAACGCAGGGAAAAAAGTTGGTCGTTCGCATCAGTCGCAGTTATTAGTTATTAGGGCAGAGCGTGGCTTGGAATTTTAAAGATTCTCGACCTGTGTGCAGTAGATCCACGGAGACGGAGCGAGCTCCTCGCTCTCTCGTGTCGGCCCAGTAGTATAGGCAGCGGTAAATAGGTTAATAGACTCGCGGGCGAAGAGGGAGGGACAGGGAGACATGCGGGTCTCGGATAATTGAACGTGCCTCGCGCCGCGACAAGTTGAATGTAATCGCGAAGAGAAGTGAGAGGGAGAGAGCCGCGTGGCACGTATATGCAGGCAGCCGCGATGTGCATGCACGTTGCTCGATGCTCACGGGCAATTAGCCTCTAGGCTATATACATATATGTGCGCCGCTGGCGCCGAGCGTTCGATGATCTTCTGTCCGTTTGTAGGACGCCGCTGGCACGTATCCCGCCCCTAGTTACTATACTGTACTACATCGCGTCATATTATACCGCGAAAAATTGTAAAATTTATCCTTGCGAAAACCGACGGACATAACAAATTTTGCCACAGCTCGACGTCTGCGCTATTGTTACATTAGCATGTAGGTATAACGTATCCATTTGCAGTTTAGTGAGAGACAAATAGGGCTGCCAAGGCATAATCGTCTGGAGGAGCCGGTGCACTCGCGGGTCAGAGCTTCGCGTATACAGAGCGCGCTATATACGAGTAATGCAAGTATGTACCATATACAGAGTGGGAGTCGTGAAGGAGCGCGCGCGCGCTTGCTCGGGCGTGGGAGAAAGAATATCCCGCCTGCGGGGATGTACAGCGGCGCCAGTCGGACTGTGTGTCTCGCGGAGCGAGCAGCGTGCGGCGCACATACCTATAGAGCTTGCGCGTTACAGCTCGTTATGGTATAGCTGCGCGTATATACAGGGACGAGAAGCGGGGGTGTTAAGTGTACGTTGCTCTCGCGAGTGAGCGCAAACTGGAGGGGCAAGCGTTGCTGACTGCGGCGAAGCTCGGCGGCCTCATCAGTTGGGGTTGCAGTCCCGAGCGACGAGCATCCTTTCTTTTTGCCTTATATAATACATCAATACACATAGTTGTGTAGCAACGTGTATATACTACGTGTGCGATGACAACAACGGCTTGACGGCATTAGGAGCTTTCGGGTAAGAATTCTATATACCAATAAGCTCTCAGCGATTTTTCCGTACTCTGCTGCTGCTGTTTACTAACTTTCGCGCACGCGACGACGCGACCGAGTTTCCCTCGAGTTCTGTTTATACATATGTATTATTATCGCGCATGCGAGATGCGTGTAAACTTGAATTGCAGCAAACAAGGCGCGCAGCTGATGTACTGTATGTATATATTATGCAAAAATTAGAAAAGAAAGCTTTATTATACCTTACACACACACACACACTTTGCGCTTGTGTTTTCTTTCCTCGAGGCGAGGGCAAAAGTTATAATTTCTAGACGAGTTGAACGTAGCATCATCAGGTTCTTTCTTCTGCGTATGCGCGCGCTAATTATATACTCAAGTTTCAGCTCCGAGAATTAGTTACGCTCGGATAGCTTGGCGAATTTTCCGTTTGTTTTCTAATGCGCGTGGGATTCGAGCTTGAAGCTAATTACTCCTCGATCTCTGCGAGCGATAGCTGAAAATAAACAGGCTCGCGCTAAAAATAAGAAGCTCGTGTATAGCGTACAATACGCATATTATAAGTATCCGATGTAAATCCTACAACAAGGTAGTAATCGTCCCGCAGTACTGGTCTCGCTCTGCTTAACGCTCGCTGATAATAAATATATAATACACGCTATCTCTGCAGCCGCGTGCGCGTGCTCTGGACGTTATTATATATTGCTTCCGCCCAACTACTCAAGTTTGCTGGACAGGCTCAACTGTCACGT
Source organism: Cecidostiba fungosa (assembly GCA_900474305.1). Lineage (NCBI taxonomy): Eukaryota > Metazoa > Arthropoda > Insecta > Hymenoptera > Pteromalidae > Cecidostiba > Cecidostiba fungosa. The sequence goes on from UCOJ01002638.1 coordinate 5,727, forward strand.
TCACATATATTTTTACTGATTTTTCCTCATTCTCATCTGGATGCCTAATAATAATACATACCGAAGAACGATACGTGTTCGTGCGCTGTATCGCTGCGGCCGATTCGTTCATATATTGATCTTTAGAGCCCGCGCAGCATGTACATATATTTCGCCGTGACGTGACTCTTTCAAACAGTCATTGACCCACTATTTTCTATGCTGCACATTATCGAATAGCTTCTTTAGCTGTAAGCGCATATAGCGAGCCGCCAACGAGATTTGCATCCTGCGATGCAGTCCTGATGTCCTCTATACGTGCACCCAATTAAAGTAAATTCTACAAACCTTTACGACATACTATACACGACGCATTGTTGCTTGTAAATGTATGAGTCACTTCGTCCAGCATCATCGTTATAAAACTTACCATTGCAAATGGTTCACCAGCGAGTTCGCGGGGTTTGAAAATAATATAACTGCGCAGAAATAATAAAGCGCGTATTGTAGAAACAAACATTTTTCGCGCCAGCACTCGTAAAAAGCATGTAAACTTTCGAGCACTATATACACGTACGAGTCACATCCGAACTGCACGCGCGCGCCGCAACTATAAAAGTAGCTCTATTTTCCGGGCTGACGCGGTATTTCAAAGGAAAAAAGTCCTGGATTGCGTGCGTGTGTGTGTGTGTGGAAACACGCGGAAGCCTGATAAAATTCGTATAGGTATATATTCGCGCAGCTCGTTTTATTATATAGAGCGAAGCAGCTTGCAGTTGACGAAGCGCTATAATATACGCAATGCGCATGGGATCTTTGCTGCGGGTTCGCGAGAGAAGAAAGAAAAGCCGGAAGAATGTTCGTAAAAGGTTCGAGCAAGGGCTGCCCGCCGCACCGTCGTCATTTATTTCTCCCTCGGCGGACATAAATAACGCGTGCAGCCGTTATTGCTTATAGTAGACGCGCGCGTATACGATATTTCCCTTTTCAATTTCGCAGCCGTTCGAGACGCGCTCTCGGCGCGGGGAAAATGATGAATGAATCGTCCCTTCCACCCTCTCTCTCTCTCTCACTCTCCTTTGAATTGCACAGGTGAACAAGTGCAGCCGCCCGTGTTTGCGAGGAGAATTCATGTGTTCGCTCATTAGCGCGATGTTCTCTCGGAATCGGCTTTTGTCGTCGCGGCGCTTCAGCATGTTTCCTCAGCGTTTCAGTTATATATAGAGTCGTGAATGCGATGCTCATGTTATTGCAGGCTCAGCTGAAACATCAGCTGCAAGTCGTTTTCATACAACGTGTCCTCATTACGACGGCATATATATAAAGCTCGTGTACAACAGTCGCGCATTAGATAATAGCAGTTGGTTGTATTTCGAACGTTAATTTCGTTTATATATCCCCGAGCACGCGCGCAATAAAACTTGCAATAGCCGCGAGCGCGTTTTACTAGCATTTTTATTCATAATTAGAGAATGGCTGTGGGCAAGAGCGTCGTTACTTTCCGGACTCGAGTGCGATTAATGTGTATAAGTTTCATTGTGTGTACGTGTATACGGCGACGGCTGCAGTGCAAACTGATGAGGATCGTAAAAGCGGAGGGCCTTTCATCTCTTGCAATAATATATTTCATCTTTTAAACTCGCTAAATGAATGAAATTCAATGTCACCACGAGCTTCGAAACTACGGGTTCTGTGACGGGTTCTCAAACCCGTCACAGAATCCAAAGCGAATCCTTCGTAAACTGAGCCAATAAATAGGCTAGAATCACGAGGCTAGAAAAGTATTACAGATCCCTGACAAGTAGTAGCAGTCGATTCGCGTCAGACGTCCGGCATAATATTACAAGACGAGCGCTCGGCACGAGCATATACTTGACCAAAGGCGCAACGGTATACAATATAGCTATATTCCCGGCCAGCGTCGAGAAAAGTCATCACGACCGAAAAACAAGGTAGACTAATACTTATGGCAAAAAAACTATGATTAACGTATGCGGCACGGAGCGGCTAGAGAGAATTTTATTTGCAGCGAGGAGGGGCGCAGGCAAACTTGCTCTAGCAGCCCCGCTAACAACCCTTCAGTCGACAGAAATAACCTGGGCTGCGACTATACATAGTCGACGTTCTCTCTCTCTCTCTCTTTCTCGTGCCTACTCCTCCGCTTCTTGTTCGTCAGAGCTGGAGGGGGTGGTGAGATTCACGAGAAAGTCCGCTTCCAACGCGCTGAAAAGAGAGTCGAGGAAATTCGATTGATTGACCGGAAAGAGGCCAGTCGACTGCGGCACGACTTTGTCTTTGACCATTTCCCTTCAACTCGCTTATACTCTGGTTTACATATCCGGCTTTGCCACAGCTGCTGCGCCATCGCCTCGATCATTTTTGGTGGATTGTATAATAGGAAGGTTGTATTATATACCTCAATTTTAATATTTAATGGCTTGTCGTCGTTCGAGAAGAAACGTCTGAATTCAGGTGTAGCTGCGGTCGTATAGCGAAACTATCTCAACTGTCGTTATTCCGACGATTTCAAAGATATCCTTAATTAAAAAAAAAGAAAAATTCCTTTTACAATTCTTGGAAAATGTACGATTTTATCTAACGCGCCAATAATCACGTCCGTCAGTCTCAATTCTCTTCTTTGAATCACGTCGCGGCCTTTTCTTTGGTGCTTGGATCTCATTAACTATCGGAAATAAGACGTCTGTCGAGCATATAAAGTGAGAAGGTCGCGCGCACGCGAGTCCGAAGTAAATAAACGCTCGTGCAGCTTTTATTCTTTGGATCTGCCGCAGTCGGACTACTTATAAATTACGAGTAGGGTAATAAAGGCTCTTGAGTTATCTGCGCTTTCTGAACTCGATTCAGTTGTCTCGTACGTTTGAACAATTGTTATTCCAATCATTCTCTTCAATCAAACATTGGAATCGAGTAGGTAAACAACATATCTAATACACCACTCGTCTGAAATCTATTATATAATACTGCGATGCTGTCGAGCCATCGGTTTTTCTGATTAAAGCGCTTGGTGAAGATTAGTAAAAATAAAAGCGAATATTACAAGTTGAAATAAGAAGTGCTACTCCAGAATCTCTTATAAAAGCACACACAAGTGCTGGGGAGAGAACGACGACTAGACGACAAACGAGAGAAATGTCAAAATCCTCGATTTCGGTTTTCATTGCTTTCGTTTTTCAGGGAACAACCTTTTCTCGGTAAATATATCCTCTATCTTTTTTCAAAAGACAGTGCAATCTCCAATGCAATAAGAGATAAGGGAATCTGCAAAGGGAAGTTATTAATTCGAGAAAAACAAATTCTCTCTTGACCCAAAACTGTCTTTTAGCACAGTTCATCCGTCTTGTTCTAGTCTGTACATACATGTGTGTGTGTGTGTATTATGCTTTTCAATATTCGCCGAAAAGAGGTCCGTTATGATTATCTCAAAGATCGACCGCTGCCGTTAATTAGGAATACCAGAGAGCATCGTCAGCGCGGCCAAATGGCTTTTCACGATCTTGCGTTAATTATAAGAGCGCTAGATACCGCAAGAAAATATCATGACTGAAGGTTCTACGACCTTCATTTACGTGCAGAATGGTAGAGCTGTTGTTGTTTGGTGTTTTTTTTTTAATAGATTTTGATCACTCCGTTATCGTTTTTCGGCACAGCCGAGCTCGCTCAAATCAATACTACTGATGCTGGCTAAATTTGCTAATCAAAATTTTTATAATGAACCTCGATTCGACGATTTAAGTTTTCCAATATACTAGCACACATGCATATATTATTTTTAGTCCACGCGCAATTACAATCGATATGCAGCAGGACGTGCGAGATGAGGTAATTTCAGAATAAGCCGAAAAGTATCGACACTCTCAAAATCCTTCCATGTCCGACGGTTAATTGGCGGCCGCTTAACACTTAAAAAAAACTTCGTTGCCGGGAAAAGGTTTGCGTCTAGCCTCGCCTCGCCCCGTATACTTATAACCGAGTTAACGACGCCTTGTGCGAGAAGGTGAAATGAATTCGAGCAGCTTTTCAAACTATCCTCTCAGCTTATTCTCCTCCTTCCCTTTCTATCGCGTTCCCTTCTTCAAAAGAATAATTTCATTCGAAATTCGCAGGCGGCCGGCAACCCTGGCGCAGTCGAATAAGTTTCTCGCAACCGGGATAGCCTACTGGCGTGATAGAGCTTCGCTCTGGAGTCCTCGAGTGCGGCATCCAGTAGTATAGGTTTAGGCCGCTTCTTCGGCGCATATACGTCACACGCTAATGTCCGGCGTTATATTGGGAAATCGAGTTTAAGGCTTGTGTGTGTTCCATTTACACGCTCCAACGGCAAACACACTCCCACTGCATTCCTTCAAAACTTTGCGACTTCAGGGCAGCTTAATTAATTTCTCGGCGCTATGTGTGTGTGCGTGTGCGTGTTTGTTGCATTTTCAGTCAAATTTTAAATTATTGAAACCGTATTGAGTTGAACCGAGTTGAACAATCATCCCTGATGGATCGAGCAGCTTTTTGTGGGAGAAAGAACGAAAGTTATTAATTCATCCGTGCGAAAGTGAAAAAAGAACTCGACGTAGTCGTGTCGGCGGGACGGCCCTTTACCGTTTTGAAAAAGCGCGCG
>UCOJ01002639.1:0-10334 GCA_900474305.1 Cecidostiba fungosa
CAGACGTTGAGTGCATGGCGTTGAACGATGGCTACTTTTTGCCTAAAACGTTTATTTCAACTTCAAACAAAAATAATTAAAATGACTAGAAAACCATGTCACAAAGCAGTATTCTCTTGTTCCACTGACGTTTCGTTCATTTCATAACATAAAGAATGAAATAAAAATAGTTAGGAAGGTGTGCTCCCTTTTTGAAAATTTGCCATTTCGCGACCCCGAAAAGTGACTGATTTAAAAAAATTTCCTCATATATATATTACATTCCATTAATATTTCTCAACAAGCAAAAATTCATTATCCCTCTCATCGCAGCTTTTCAAAATTAGAACTGCACCAGAGAATAAAAAAAAGTCAAAAAAATAAACATCCCTCCAACAAAGTCACAAACTCATCCAAAAAGCCCTCAGGATGCAGATTTCAATAAAGCCGCGGCTGTCAGAGACTGGGCCAATTAAAAGCCTCATACTCCCAAAACTTTCTCTCCGCGAACATATTACCCACATATTTCGGCTCATGTTTATGCATCCCGAGTTCTATATATACATATAACACAGCGGCTCGAGCTGCTATGCGACGTGAGAGTCAAGCTCGAGGCATACGAGTGTCCGAGGGTACGATCAACGCCTGGCTCGAGCTCAAGTTTGGCAGACTACAACCGGATCCACAGTTGCAAAGCTATTTGAGGATGTTTAGGGCTGAGCTTGCGGCTGTCGAAGGACGGGGAGATGGAGAGTGAGTTATTACGATTGTTGTTATATGCTATAGTTTTTGGGCTTTGAAATGCAGTGAGCTGAGATTGATGTGACGGTTCATGATCAAGTGATGAATGGAGAGAGAGAGAGAATTTCGGATGATGGAGTGTTGTGAATTGACGTATGTGATAAGTTTAGAGCTTATTTTTGGGATCTTTTTGTCTTATTTATAAAATAGTATACTAAACGTTCGATTGTTATACTTTCCGCAAGCTTTTCGAATCCAAAGCTACGATGTCACGTACAATACGACTCGCGCTTCGTAATGGTCTTTATATATATTTTACAATCGATGTACACAGTCAGCAAAAATAATACGATGTAACGCTCGCTTTATACGAAAGCTGCTGATACTCGTGAAAAATGCTTTTTAACTCGTGACTCGCTATACATTTATAGAACAATAAAATTTCTCAGCACCACGATCCCCAGTCGGAACCTCGTGCACGTCTCCAAAATCAGCTCAAGGGCTCGACTATTGGCCGACTTTGTATCTCGTCAACTATCGGGTGCCAGTCCGAACAACACCTCCTGCATAGACCAGCAACTGGAGCTTCATTTACGAGCTATAAAAGAAAGCATCGAGACCAGTGTTATACCACTCGGTCAGCTCAGAGTCGGATCTTACCTGGAGCGAGCTTTGCTGTTCAAGGTCATGGCCGACAAAATCGGACTGCCCGCGTGTCTCGTTCGCGGCAGGTACGGGAGGTCTTGGATAGAGATCGCGTCTCCAGTGGTGAGTGAATGAAAGATGAAATATAACAAAGTAGCTAAAATTGATTTTTCTCTTTCGCTATTTACACAGTTATCCGAGCCAGTAAACGACGAAAGGTTACCGGCCAAGTACCTGCGAGAGAATTACATCGTCGACCTGATGGAACAGCCTGGCGATCTCATACCGATCGGTAGCGTTCGATCTCAGCAGTATCGTGAGCAAAGGACCTGTTGCGAATTTACTTGCTGCGGATGAGACTTTTTATGTGTCACAAAAAAAAGAGAATACAATTTTTTTTTTTTCATGCAAAGCCGATTTTGATCGTTAAACGAAGGTGCGAATTTCAATGCATGCAAATTCGCGTGGAAACGATATTCCGCGCATATATATACGCTCTTTTGATTTAGCGGTGGTCCACTCTATACGATCGATTTTTTCATCGCGGATAATCGAGTTATTTTGGTGCAGAAATTCTGGTGGCGGTAATCAGGACACGGTGTGATGGAGTTCGGGCAAGCGATGATTTAGAGAAAAAAGGGACTGGAAAGATAGAATATAACGATTGGTGTCGGTATAATAAAACGCTTTATTCGTTATTGCAAACGATAGACAACGTCGAATTCACATTTCATGCATATAATCGCGATACACATATATGCTGCTCTCTCGTATAAGCTTATGTAATACGTTACAGTCGTCTAAAACCATATAATTATATATAGATATAGAAAAAGTATCAAAAAGAAAAGAGACAAATACACCGGTGGTGGCTTTATGTATATAAAAAATATCTTACATCATCTCGCACTTCGCGCACATATATATATCGCATAACCGAATTCATGTATATAATGTCTCTAATATATCTCGATATGTCGTGTTGTCTGTCCACTTATACCACAGCGTGTATAATATACAAAACAAAAAATTCAATCACTTTCACTCGGTCTGCGGTACATTTTTCGCTTCCGCCGAGCTATACAGAGATGTGTGTATGTACGTGGATATATTAAACTCGATGAAAAGCTCGACGGCTCTTGTCACGTGCGGCGGTCGATTCAATTTTCTGCGGCTGGTACAGCACGTGATGCGGAGACGCGGCTAATTTCGATGCGGCTTCGTGGAGTTGCGCGACTGTGGGGATGATTTTGTTATTATAGTTGAGTTAGACTCGTAATTTTGGCTATACGTGGGTATATATATTTTTGAATTTTAACTGGATTCACCTGGTGCTGGTTTGGATTCGTTGTGGTGACGGCTTTATAGGCGGCGAGACTCGCTGATATATGCCTGCGGATGGAAGCGGCTGTTGGTTAGTTCTCGAATCGATGTTTCAGTCTACTGTGAACATTAAGAATTTGATTTGTCATTTGTTACTGAAACGTTTAGTTCTAATTTTTCCAACGAAAAAAAAACTCACGTAAAAAACGTCTTGTCCCTCCACGTCTCTCCACGTCTCGCCACCTCCCTCTTCTTCCTCTTTCCAGCAGCTGTCGGCTTATCATCCCCCTTTTGAATTCGGTGTTCCGAAACGACGCGTCTCTGTTCCCTGTCCCTCTCAGCCTCGAGAAGTCTCTCCCTCTCGCGAACGCTTTGTTCAAAAGCCTGTCCCCTTTCAGCCTCGGCTCGTCTCAGGACGGCGAGGACCTCCTCCAGGTCTTTACTGGTACAGGGCGTCGCAGCAGAGGTTGATCCTAGCTTCGGAATCGAGATGGTCGAGAGACTCTGTTGATGATTAGGGGCGAACGTGACCGTTGGGTAATCGCTGCTGGTCGACGAGGTACCGGATGAGTCGTCGTAGCTCGAGTCGTAGTCCGAATTGTTGGAGCCGGGGTTTGAGGACAGGTCCTCTTCGTCGCTTGCGCCTTCGCCGTAGAGCTGGAATGTGGTTAGTTATTTTTGGCTTCTACAGTAATTTCGAGAAATAAATCAAAGAGAAGGCTATACTGGTTTTTATGTATTTTATTGTTGGTATAGAATTGAAAATAAAATAGCGCATATTTTTAATACAATGAATACTTCTATTTGTTTACAGAAATCATAATCCGTAAAATGTCAAAAATAAACCATTTTACCAAAATCCCGAGTTAATTAACATGGACTGTGGGTATACGAGTATTCTATTATACAATATATTGTTGTTTATGAATTTAATTAATTCTGGCATTACAGATAAAACAAAGCACACCGCGTCAAGTTTATTAAAATCAAGTAAAGATATCACGCCGAGCCTCATTAATATTTCGTATACATAAATAATTAAAGCTCCGCAAACAAAACCAGGTAAACCATGATAAGCAATTGTTCTCGCTTGCATAGCTCTCCCCTTGCATTATGCAGTTGCGTTTGAAAATACATGGACGTTCCAAGTTTCCCTCCCTTATATATATATGCATGTATTGACACGTGTATACATAGTCCCGCATCATATATTATAATCCACGCAACGAGTATCTATATATACGGGGAGCTTACAAGTCGCCGCCACATCGATTAGTCCCAGCGCGTCAATCATCTACACGGTATAATAAATCAAAATTCAATCCCGAGAGAAAACTCGCCCAGATGCGATTACAGATCCGCGCGATAAGGATATAACCGCGTAATTTCTAAATCAATTTGAGCGCGAGGCCACATGCAGCTCTCGTTAGCCCGATTCTCCGAGACCCTCTCGTAGCTGTGTGTAGTGTATATACTGAATCGTGTGTATCGCTCGTGGAGGGGAATTTATTCAGAAGCGCGAGTAGTGTATACGCGTATTCGAAGAAGAAGTGCTTGCACTAATTGGAGCTACTACATACCGGCATAAGATGATATTCGACGTCTCGAATTATTTACTTTGATTTCATTTTTTATGCTACTGTGCGATGCACCCAATTAGGACGGTTTCGACATCCGAGAGGCTCGTGATCTCTCAAAGCTAGTTTCGCGTTACCAGGATTTTGCGTATATAGATATATAGGAAATGTAGCTAATAGATGATATATAAAGGATCGGGTTGAATTTTGACTGGAGCTTTTGAGTTTCGAATTACTTGATCCGAATTTCACTTTTCGAATGAATTTATTTTTATCGCGTTACGATATTCTATTGATAAATTCGTACTGCACAAGTGTAAGATTATATTTGTAATCAAATATAGCGAGCCTTTCAAAAAAATGTGCATGTATACCGATAGAAGAAGAAGTCACAGAAAAAATTCCAATGAGCTACTTTAAAAGTAAATTAAAGATTCATGGTGCAGAAGAAGAACTCTTGTTGCGAAGTATTGCATCGCATATTCACAAAAAGCAATATAAACTGCCTCGATAGAATACCAAAAGCGAGCCGCGTATCATCCGACACACGTCGCGCGCAAAAAATGCGTTTCTTTCATCGCGGCAACATTAAAAATTTATACATTCCGAGCTTCGTGTAAGAAAATAACAATAAGCTACCATTTCCATTCCTCTATTTCAGAATAAACCTATACACAATATACACTTATACACGCATCGTGAATTTCGCGCGCGTGTCTATGCAAATCAACGGCTGATGCAGCTTAACGCATCGATTCATCCACTCCAGCACCGAAATAGGAAATTCTACGAAATCGTAGATATATGTATAGGTATCTTGAAGCTACTTCGAGATAAAACAACAACTTGACAAAGATCCAAACTTTTACATATCCATCTATACATAGAACGAACGTATATAGCCAAAAGCTTATATTCAAAAAACTATAATTTCGCGCGCAAATATTTTCGAGTCTCTCATTACGGCGTACTACGTTGGCTCAAAATTCTAATCGTATCAAGAGGAAATAAAGTGTTTTCTCGTATATATACTGCGTAAAATGTTTGCGCAAGCTCTTTAAGCTTTAGACCTATATATATACACACGCACAGTACTATAATACGTTTTCGTATGCATAGAGCTTTCGCGCAAAAACAAAAATAAGCCGGCAAAGTGTTTCCATCAGTTCATCGTGAGTATTTCGTTCTTCCGGCAAGTGTCCGGTGCGCTCTTTTCGCATATTCCAAACCTTTCATGCGCTTCGACGCTTTTATGTTGAATTATATGAAAATCGTAGCATATGCAGCCAGGTTATTAAATTGCTCGTGCGCACAGCCAGTTGGTAATCACGTCCTTTCGAGCTTTTCATAATATAGAGGCAGACGTGCAGGATATTGCTGTTGGGTATTTTGCAAAATTCAAAGGCATTGCAGAATATGTTTTCTTTTTTTCATTGATATATATCTGCGAATTGCTTATTGCGATTCATATAAATTCTGTGGAAATTCCAGCCTTACAATATAACATTATATATATTGAATCTGATGATCTATACAGCTTTTATATATAAGTCAACGTTGTTATATACACGTATACGCAATTTCGAATTATTTACGCGCCGAGAAGCATCGCTTGCAACTGCCATTAGACTCGCACATGTATATAATAATATACAAGCATCGGATTAAACTTTCTTTACCCGGTGTCTCTCTATACGCGACAGACACGAGCATTTCCCCGGTGAAATTCAATTACATAAAGTATGCGCAAAAGCGATTGTCGCACAAGAGAGACATACTCTATATACCGTCTCTCGGGAACGGTGTTTTTACTCCTAGTGCATATGTGTATACAACTATACACTTAGGTATAACCTAATGCATATGTGCAGGTATGGGTAAGTTTGAAATCAGTTGAGATTACGCCGCTTGGGTGTGAGGGGCAACTTCTGTTTGCTACTGTTTTGTGCGCTTCTGAGGCTCGCAATTTTAGTTGCGGTTTCGCCGTCATTATAGGTTTGTAGAACTAAAGTATTTTTTTTTTCCAAATACATTTACGTAAGCTTTAAGTGTCTCTTCAGATTATCTAGATATTATAAAAGTAATTTTGAAATATCGACATATCTCAAAATAAATGAATTGATACATCTAGATAGCAGAAGTCAGTTATTAATCAATATATAATAACAGCAACAGCCTTGTCAGATAATCCGATATACCAGGTAAACGTTTCCACAACAAGCTTCCAAGTTGGAAGTCAATCAAAGACCTTGCATCTCCGCAGCCAAGATGTCTATACGTTTACAACAGCACTTCTACATGCAAGTTTTCCAAAAAGCTCAAAACTTCCACAACTTCAATCTTCCCTGATGATTATACGAACGCACCAAGTGGAAACTTATTAATTTTCATAAATTTTAATATTACAAATGCGCGAACTCTCTCTCTCTCTCTTTCTCTCGAAGTAGTAGGTATTTGTTTTTACTTGGCATCAGACGCTATAATTTTCCGTTTGACCAAACGCAGCTGCAGCTATAAACTTAATTCATAAATTATAACTTGGCAAATCTACGTAGAAATAGCTCGTCAACTTCGCGTCCAAGTTCATGTGGGGCAATGGGGTAATTTGCGGACGAGTTTGCGGAGATGAGTTAGAGGTTGAATTGGAACGATTAGCGCGCTTTGACGTTTTTATTATCTTTTGTATAAAATATGTGAACGTATTTTCACGCTTATAGATTTCGCCGTTAATTGGATCTCTTTGATGTATTCAAGAATATTTATACTCTACGCCGCGAGCGAATGTAAATTGCGAAGCAAAAATTTGCGTGGCATCGAAAAACTCTCGAAAAAGTTGATATATGGTATATGCTTATTCGAGCATATTTTGGATTCGCGTAAAGCTCAAGCTTCTGTCGTTGTTTACAAATATTTCAAACCTTCGTCGTTTTTATGCAAAAAGTTATATCGCCAGAATTCATCATTCAAAAATATCGGAATCAACGATTCGAGTAGCTTTTAAAATGCGTTATTCAATATAACAACTGACAAGCTCTTCCTGGCGCAGTTCTGCTTATATTCGATTTTCCAATTGTTGTGCACGAGAATAACATAAATCAGTAAATATACATCTCGCAGCTGTCATTTATATAACACAAAGAGTACACATGTATACCTTTCGATATAACTACATCGGAAACGTCAGTAACGCCGACCCATCAAACTAATAATTGCATCAAAATCCAATTAAAAAAAAAAAAATGTCCCACCAATAACACCCGACAGACCTCATTCGCTTATCAACAACACTAATAACCTCCTCTTCACCACCGCCGAAACTCGCACACATATAGGTATACATACAGCCTCGCGCTCGTTGCAATATCAATTACGAAATTACTCGGACGATTACCCGTACAAGCGGCTATCTATATATATACCTATATACATATATAGCCAAACACATACTCCAGCCGGTCGTTCGAATTATGCCGGCAATGCGCTCGCGCCAAGGAAGCCTCGCACATAGGGAGGGAGAGACAACGATTATGGTTATTAACAGTGGAATTAAGTCGCTTGCATGGAAATTGCTGCCGAGGACCGTTTTGTCTCTGTACCGATGCTGCATTGTGTTACACTAGAGTCGGAAACGGCTGCAGTAGTATTATATATACATATATATGGAGGACGGCTTTAGGAGGCTGGAAACGCACCTTTGACTGAGAGCGAGTTGATGATGGAGTTATTGTTATTGTTGCCGTTTCGGAACAGAGGGATGAATGCAAGACTGTCACAGGGACTGAGCGTAATGCGCTTGTTTGCGAGAGAGAGAGAGAGAGTTATGCTTGTCCCTTTGCGCAGGATGTGTTTTATAGGTGGAGTGCGTCCTTTTTTTTAAAAGACTGATAATGTATTTATAGCTATAAGTCTTGCTGAGAGAATTTTCAGACTACAGTTAAATTTGCACGTTTAAAAATGATCGAGTTTTTTTTTATTATCCCAACTCCAAAAAAATGCTTATCCGCATATTCATTACCATTAAAACTCCATCCATCCATCGCCTCTACTACCTTCAGCACCTTAAATGCAAATGAAATACGAGGACTCCTAAAAAAAAAAAAAAAAAAAAAAAAAATCCTCGGACTACACGCCAAGTTAAATTGCATAACGCAGCATAATGGAGTACAAACAATCCTTCCGTTTCTTTCGCGCTGTATATAGCCAGAGGCGCATCTTTTATTTATTTGCTAGCCACTGCTGTTTACCCCCGCGTGTCTTCTGCTTCTCCGGACGGTTTTTGCGGAGTAGACTGTAGCTCGGGGGTGTGTATATGTGTTAGCGTTGCTGTGTTTATTTTGGAACGTGGCGACGTGATTAATGTCGGCAAAATGTGGCCTGGAAGAGATGGAACGTATAGTAGACGTGTTACGTGTTTTCTGAGCTGTGGCTTGTGCGTATATGGGTTGCAGCTGTGGTATAGCTGGGTGTGTAATTTGAAGATCTTGCGATTGACTGCGATTCGCATGAATTCATGACGTTTTAGATTTTTTGGTTTTTCTAATGACACACTTTATTTAAAACGAATTTTACCTGCTTATGGGAGCTAAAAAAGAAACGCCTTTAAAATTTTGTTGCGACTGTGCTTTTCAAACGAAATACAGAATTATTACTTCAAAGGAAAAAAAGTGTCCATTTTTGTCGAAATTCTGAAATAACGGTGCAAATCCTTTAGAAAAAAGTTAAAACAAACGCACATACAATTTTCAAAGCATTTGTTAATGGAAAAGCTTATTTCTTATGCAACATTTCTTTGAACCTAAAAAAGCGCCATTATACGCCCTGGCTGTTCCGAAAAAGTTAAAACGAATGCGCTTTTCAAAGCTTTCGTTAATTAAAAAAGCTCCATTCTTCTATAGCAACAATAATTCTTTGAATCAAAACAGCGTAGTAGATTCCTATTTCCCTCTAGTATTTATATATACATATATAATCGAACACCGCAACAATTTCAAATCGGCACTACGAGCCAATAAACCGCGCAATTCTAAAGAGCATATAACAGCATTTACATCTGGCGTTTTGATCTTACTTTTACGATCTGGCTGCCTGCTGTGTGTATAGGTACACGAAAAGCTAAAGCTCTCCCCCTCGTATATAAATCCTCGAGTCATCTCCCGAACTATATATGGCATTCAAAATTTTTACGACAGCACATAAAAAGACTGCCACAAGTTTGACGTTTAAAGCAAAGCATCCCAGTAGTAGTAGCAATCGATACCAGCTCTCGCTGTGAGCATATATATACATATCAAACAGTTGTATGACCCACCTGTTCCTCGAAAGCTCGCAATTCGTCGAGCAGGTCCTTCTCGAGAAAGCGATGCTTCAGAGTCTCCACATCCCTCTTGAGGCTCTCGATATCGCGCGCGTTCTCCAGTACACGCCTGAGCTTCCAAAGCTCGAGACCGGCGCAGCTCAAAGCCAGAAGCAGAGCTGCACAGCTGAGTAATGTCTGCCGACTGCAGCAGCGTGTACGAGAAGGTTTGGAGAATCCTTGCTCCAGGTCGGACGTTGAAATGCTCAGGTTCTCGCGGGAGAAGGTCAGGAAGGAGCGGGACTCGTCGTGATTATGCTGCGAGAGATTCGGCTGCTGTTTTGAGCTGCTGTGTGTCTGTGGAGATTTCTTTTTAATATTATGATTATAGCTGTGCGTCAACGGACTGGCTAAGAGATTTACACATTGAATGCATGTAATTATTATGAATACTAATTATATTTTACATAAATTTTGTGTCGCCGAATAATGGACGATATTGATTGTTAACAAATTGATTGATATTGATTGTTAATAAATGGATTGATAGTGATATTGATTGTTAATAAATGGACGATATTTATTGTTTTCATCAGACTGATCTCTTTTGGCAAAACTTTGTGAAAAAAATTACTTGTATTTTACAGAGTAAAAATTATACCGTTATAAAATTATATATTAAAATAATGAAAAATAAGAGAGCCTACTAATTAACATCCATACCAGAGAGTAGTATGTACAACATAGGTAACATTAGAGTCTACAAGTATATATAC
>UCOJ01002640.1:0-10349 GCA_900474305.1 Cecidostiba fungosa
CTTAACAGCAGCCGGATTGTACGTTATGAATTTTGAAAATTATGGATCAGTAAAGACAACTTTTATTGACTATCAGATTATTGTTCAAACATAAGCGCATTACATCTAAAAAACATAATCTCGATTATATTTCAGATAATTAAATCAACAGTTTCGTACATTACAGTTTTAGCCTCTTTCAGAGAAACTGAAGTCTAAAGTCTAGCCAAGTACCTTTCTTTAAAGATGAACCATTTCCGTGCTGTACACGAATAAAAAGGTTAATTCGAAAATAAGAAACGATTTGTTTGGGATGCAGTTTTGGGAACTAATCAGCTTTGGCTCAATAAATGAATTTTTTTATTACAACGGTACACCATTTGAGCGTCTATAACACGCGAGCACGTCATACAGTCAAGCGCATACACACTGCAAGCCACCGCACACCAAACACCTGCTGCTCCTCTTCCTGCTTTGATGCTTGCATTATTTTATTTTCTTATGCTTTTTTTGTTTATATTCTTTATAAGTAAAAATTATTGTAATGGCATTCTGTAGAAGAAATTTTCTACTATATCGAATAGCATTATAAAAAGTTATCTCACAACATTCTTTTGATTTTAGTATAAATAATTATTATTTTGTAGTGATCCTTGCACGAAAAAAATCAGTTTAATTTCCTATTAACATAAAAATATTGCTTAATAATTAACTAATAATCCTTTGTAATTGCAGTAAGATTTTATCCCTAAAGCATAGTAGGGATAAGATAATGGTACTTATGCATGCACTGAAAATACCTCCGCACACTCGCTGCACGAACCTGTGTCCCCACTCTATGAAACACCGTGTAGTTCTGTTTCGATGATTTCGGGCTGCTTGTGCCCGTAATGTGTTACAACACCTTATTGTCTGATGGAGATGCTAAAACCTATAAGCGCTTGTTGTCACTTCAAAATGCAGAGCCAATTTAAAAGGAGGAATGATGCATAAATCTTGTGGCTATAAAGGTTTATCTGCAGCATTGAGAGAAGTGGTCAATACATCAAAATCAAATGCCACTTGGACGCAGAGCAGTTGGCGAAATGACTGATAAGACCATTGCCACTCATGGCAGTTATTACAGGACAGCTACAAAACGTAATAATAAAGATGTCAAAAAGATAAGAAAACATATTTTAGCTACTGTTTTGCATTGTAGTTCAACGGATAAAACACCAAATCATAGCCTGTATCTAACCAGAAAAGCTTTTTGGTGTTTCTATAACCCTGCTTTGGCAGAAAAAGTGAAACGAGCATAGTTTTTCAAAACTTGAATTTTTGATGTCAAAGATATTGTTTAGATAATTACAAGATATAAAACGAATTATAAATAAAGCTGTAAAATTGCACTTTCTAAAATTATTAATTTAATACTACTTCCCGCTCCCTCGCCTCGTAGTTAATCAGAAAGTCATCACATAAACTCTCTAAAAGTTTAATGGACAATTTTATTCATGCCTATTTCAACAAAAAAACAGCGTATTAATATGATTTCAACGTTTCTTATTATACTTGCATCAATGATCTGCCTTTGAGATTTTCGCTTTACTGTACGGTACGATAAAAAGCATGATGGCAAAGTCCCCAAGGTAAAATTAAAAATATTAATTTTTTTAATTTATACATTAAACTGATTTGTACCATACAACTAACAATTTGAGTGTTTCACCGATAAACATACGTACACTGATACTTGCCAACGGAGCGCTACCGCGCCCCTTGACATTTATTGAAAAATATAATGTAAATTAGAAATGTTATTAGGACTTAATGAAAACAAGGGTGCAATTATAAAATAAATGTATATATTTATTTCAGATTTTTCAAATCCTTCGTTTCACTCGTTTCGCCTAGTTTTACACATTCGAGATGCGTCCCGATTCCGTGAAAATCACTTTTATAATTTTATATATATATGTATTTTTTACTTTTAATAACCAAAGTGTTTCTTTAAGATGTATATTCAAGCAGCAGTAGCACACGAGAATTGTTGGTGTTTAATTGTTTTCGTATTGACGATCTTTGACTTTCGCATGATCGCCTCCACTTCAATTTCAAGTCCGAAACGACGTGAACAGAAATTAAGGCGCTGTGCGACGCACTTGTATCAAAATGATGCCATGTCGTAATTTTGTTCATCAATATAATAATTTTGAAGCGATCCACATTATAGCAAATTTCGAAAAATTCTTCGAAAAAAACTTAAATCGCTTTTGCTCTGATACGCAGTAACGCTTCTGATTCTAATTATTATACTTTTCTTTTGAACCTGTTTTATTCAATTTTTAAAATTCAACAATATTTCAACGTAATTAACACATAGTAACTAAAGACTCTATGATATATGCTCTTACTTTACAACGAAAGCGTTATCAAATTTATCATATATACCGTGCAACTTTTTTCTGGTCCCTAGAAAACCGACGATTTCAAACTGAGATTGTATGTATTTAATAACGTTATATATAGATTAGAGTTTTTAAATTCATCTAATAATTCATTAATTCAACGAGTTCCTTCAAAAAGTCGAAGCGTTCTGCAGTGTTCGTAAGAAACGATAGGTTTCAAGTTTATTTTTGGGTTTTAGTTTTATTTCCTATAATTTTTAACAAATATAACTCATCTAGAATTTAAAAATTGTAAATACTTCGTCGCGTACGATTTACCTACTGATTTTTGCGCTGATACCGCATTATAATATCAATAGTTCGAATTATTCGCCTAAATTAAATTATCATCGAGTACAATTTTGATTGCTTTTCATTCTTTTTCACTATATATTTATATTTTTTTCCAACTCAGGCATGAAATCGGCCTTTTTTCACATCTAAAATTAGCGTAGAAAATCGTGCATTCCGAGTGTGTTTAAAAAAGTTTGAGCAATGATTCTTTTATCCATTTTTAACCGCTGTCAATGCTTTTTTTAGATTCTTAAAAATGTCATAATCTCAGATAAGGATATACAATTTCGATAAATAAGTATATAATTTCAAATAAATAAGACATAGGTAAGTATTGATAATACACAAATTTTCAACTACATGCTGCACGACTCGAAATTTACGATCTCCTACCCAACTTTTATGCATCAAAATACCTCTTCATGCTCCCTTTAGAAAAAATACAGTGCGTAACATGAAAAGAAAAGCTATTTCAGACTCAGATGAGGTGTTTTCAGCACTCGACTCCGACTTGTATTGAAAATCTCAGCCTCGCTTGAAATAGCTTACTTTTCCCCTTGTCGCATAATGTACCTCGTGCATTTCTCACTCGCATAATTTGTTTTCTACGTTTCGCTCGTGTCTGCGCTATGTTTGTTTTGCTATGCTGGACAAATACATCATCAAGTACTTTATTAATAACAGGTGACGATTAAGGAAAATCGCGTGGCTGCTCGTATCAGAAAATTTTTGCTCACGTTACGTTAGTATGTGTGTATGTGTGGATCGATTATAACATTAAATTGTATCAAAATACACTTCGAATACAAATGCGCGATGAATGTTTGTAATGTCATTTATTATTATCAGTGATATAATTAATGAAGTACTTAAGTCAAAACTTGTCCAACACTACATAGGTTTTTATCCTCGCTTTTTCGCCTTAAGTCTAAATCGAAATCAAATAACGTAGGTAAAGAATTACTGACTGGAAAGAAAGTATATATATATTTCATTAAAAATCTCTCAATCAACGAGTATTTGAATGCATGTGTACAATCGCATGGAATGTTTTCTCGCCATTTTTTCATTTAGCTAGCTCCGATCGCATACTGCGCCATCATACATAAAATCGAAGCATGAATCGTTCGTATATATAATATAATATATTACGTTTTTTTTTTTTTTAATAAGTTTTACATTTTTTACATTACGTCCAAAGTGCGTAGAAAGTTCAGTTTAATTAATTCTTCTTGTATACAATTTATTTATACGAAGACGCGCGTTTAAGAATTAGGGGAGTTTTTTTTTAAGTTTGTATATACTTTTTGACTTTAAATCTATACTCTCACGTTAATAAAAGCTTCGCGATTTTAGTTCACCTTCAATGGATGCAATGCTTGCGGATACGAACATTTTAAGTCACTTATCGATGTCGACATGAGCTGATAAAATATTCAAATAATTTTAGCATAGAACATTTTGTAGATCCATAAACAAAGTGACTAATAAAATGTTACTTTGAAGATAATCCAATGATGCATGCTATAATTATTCAAACATTGTATTTTAGTTTGGTGTGCGCCCTCATACGGAGATAAGAACGGAGTTACAAAATCTAATGTCAGAACACGGATTTTGATGGCTGATGTTGACTCGACGGAATTTTATACAGCAGCTTCACTTGGTTTCACGGCCCATGAAATTTTGCATTTATCATTCATCGTGGCTTATCGAAGGGTCATCGTGCAGCAGCCAATTAGAAACTTTTGTCATGCTCGCGTCCACCTTGCGGTTTATAATTCTTTTAGTTTTTCTATAGATACTTTACAGGCTCGCGCGGATTAAATTCAGAGTGTGTATAATTCAGAAACATCGGCTAAATTATTATGTATAATTATCGCAAGATTTTTCATCGTATATTATATAAATGTAATATATAAGCGTCTTCATTGTGCCCTAAGTTTAATTTTATTGTGTATAGCTTTCATTATTTTCGTCCTATTTTTTTTTGTTTTGTTAACGAGTTGTATGCATAGGTATAGTGTCCTCCAGAATGTGAGTGATGTTGGATCTGAACCTTCGTCTTCTGTGAATCACGAGAAATACGTACGCGCGTATAATATATTTACAACGATATCTCTTTACATTTTTAGTGTGTATGCGCGTCTCGTTCCTCCCGGCCTCTTCGGTTATTGACCTTAATTATAATATTCAAGTTATTAGCCTTTCTTGTCGATTGAAGCGAGCAGATAAAGTATGAGACTTTGCTATATATCTAAGCGCAGATATATGATATCGTCTATTAGGATTTTTATTTTAAAAAATTGTTTCATTGTATCTGAGCGTTTATCTGCAAAATTTAAGAAGTTTTTTTTTATTTCAAGAGTCAGCGATTTACGCGATCGTGACGTTTGATTTTAATTATTTATAGTTTTGCTCGTTATACTATTATTATTAATAATTTGTAATTATATTTATACGAGTGTCGTCGTGTTGCTGTAATAATAATTATACAAGAAAACCCCCGATTACTTATTATTATGCAGCTGTCTCGTCCCTCTGTCTTTACAAATATTAAGTATCTACATTGTGCGCAGTTGCTCCTCGCGTGGAAGACTGACCGGAAGGAAGTGTCGTCGAACGCGAGCCGCGATGCCATCGATTTTCTTCTTATACTTTTTTTTGTTTTGCGTTGTTTTTTACTTGCTAATTGCGGCGTTAAGATCGCTGAGATATTTATATGTATAGCACTTTCGATTTCTAAATATTCCGTCGCTCTTAGATGCAACTGTTTTTTTTCTCTCACTCTCTTATACACCCACGTCGACCGATATACAGTGCTGCTTTCGTTGTGCCAATTTCTCTCTTTGGCTTTCACTAGCGCGATTTACAAACTGAAGCAACTCTTAAAAGATAAAATAAGACAAGAGAGTGTACTAGAATTAACCCTACCGGAGGGCTATAAGAATCGATCTATTTATATGTATATATTACTAGGAGCTGGACCCTGGATCAATAAGTGATCTCTCTCGATCGTTTTTTTGGACAATTTTTTTTTTTTTTGTTTTTTTTTTTGTTTACTCTCCACATGCTCGCTGTATGGCATTGTTTATTTAATTGATAAACTATCGTCGACTATCTAACAAATTCAACAGACTCGCATCTTAACGAGATAAACCATTATTTCGAGTGCATCTGACATCAGAGAATCAAGTGAAAATATCGAATAATACATAATTGGACGTAAAGTTCTATCGAATTTATTCATACCTAATAATAGATATTTAGAGTAGTGCGTGTTGTTAATGAATAGTTTAAAAAAAGCAATACACTTGAAATATTTCAACAAATAATTTAACGGGCAAACTTAAAACTTGAAGTTAATCAACAATATTCATAACTGCATTCTTCAAAATCAACTACGCGCTATTTCGTAAAATCTGTGTATAATATCTGCAAAGTTCATACAAGCTGTACACTCTAACTCGAATACTAGCGAGTCTCTCTTTTAAAATTTGTACACACGGATCTACGCACGATTTCACAGATCGCGATGACTTAAACTTAAAAATATCATTGACTCCATTACTATATATTTATAAGAACTAAAACGTAGTTAACAACCTTTAACAGAGAATTGAAGTATTTTAACGATACCTATATATAATATAATCGTAAACGAGCTTCCGGTTGGACTTGGTTCCGCAATTTCGATGAAATACATTAGTTGACTAGAAATTAACCATCACCGTCATATACGAAACGTTTAAAATTAAAAAAAAAAGTTCGAACCAAGCCTCACCGTCATAAGTTTACTCGAATCAATGCCGTACAGCCCCCCACGAGTATAATATGATACATAATACAAAATACGCAGCCGAATGTCGCATAATCATCGCACACGTACTAATCCAAAATGAAGAATCCAACGAAAACTCTCTCGCACCGACGATATACAATTTTCACTTTGAATCCGTTCGTGTATGGCACACACGTCGCGTCTTCTCTACGAACTAGGCACAGACCGAAGAACCTCCCTTCCTTTACATTCGCGCGCAGAGTATAAGAGTATTATTATAATAGAGGTATCATAATATAATAATAAATAAGTACAGTATACAAGCCCGCTCTCTCGGTGTGACTATATAAGTGTGTGTGTGTGTACGTGGATGTGCGTCGCGTGTTAAAGCTAATGTCGCAGCATCTTGTAGGCTCTGCACGAGGGACGGCGATGGTGGTGGTGGTGACGATGATGAGGCTAGGAACGCGAATCCGGCTGGTGATGGTGCTCGACGACGAGGGCGAGGTCCTGGCTGCTCTGGACAGGTGACATGCTCGGGGTTACGATGATCTGGGTTCGCACGCTGCCCGAGCCGAGGAGGGCTGTGTTTTCGCACGAGGTTTCTTCCTCCTCTTCCTCGTAGTCGGGCTCGCCTCGCTCGTCCGTCTCTTCTTCCTCCTCTTCGTCCTCCTCCTCTTCCTCCTCCTCCTCGTCGTCCTCCTCCTCTTCCTCCGAATCGACCGGCGAGTATACGCCCTCGTGCTCGTCCAGCCGATCTGTAAGAGTGGATTTAAATCGTTAGTTTTCATTGGGATTTTTCGTACTATGGACCAGAGCGTTAATTATTGTATATAGAAAAATTCGATGCTACGAGATATCGCAAAGAAAGGTTCATTCGCATTAGTCATTTTTTTTTTTGGAAGGAACTCATTAGGCAATTCGTTATATGTATGGAGTAAGTTTTATAATAGTCATACTTTCGATTACATTTCCGAAATCAAAAGAAAGAAATATATCGCCAATCGCATTTTATTAAAGATTAGTCGGAATTCTTGCGTCGGTGCAGATCATGCTTTATCAATTATTTTTTTCAACAATTTCATGCACGATGATATACTTAAAAGTTATCATACACTTTGAAAACATTCGTTTGACAATAAATGTGAGCATGCAGTTGTTCCAAATGATGTTGTGTTATCACATGTCAGTATACTATAATATGTTGGCATGTAGAGTCAAAAGCGAGGTTATTTTACTGTTGTGCAAAAAATAGTTTAGGTAATATAACAATAAAGTCATCACGGAAAGAGAATTCTTGCCGCAATAACCAGTAGACTCCAGGCACTGCCTTTTACATAACTATTTACGGGAGTAAATAAGTAAGTAAAGAAGTTATTCAAAGGCTTATTGGGCTACTACGTCTGATTTCGCATGCTCGCACACAGTCTCATTTTTCTCCGCGTATATATATATGTAAAACTAAAATCCGAATAAATGAGGCATGATGAAATGACGATTGATGATTATCAGCCACATAAAATTTTCAGTCCTCAAAAATAAGGGGCTTCACGACGTCCATCAAGATCACAGAGAGAGAGAGAGAGTCCGCCCGTTTCTCTTTATCCACACGCAAGACTGCAACACACACGTGACACATTTACTAATTTACCCCTCGAAGAAACGCCTTATCCCCAAACTTAGCCAACAAACGCGCTCGACGCAGCTTTTAAGGACATTAACTTGTCAGTCGCTGAGTAATAGGGTCGCGCAGGAGAAAATTTCGAGAAAACGTGATTTACTCCCTCGTGATGTCGGCATCGGACGCGCATATATACGTGGCTAACCTTTAGCTTTTCACACGGGCTCATGTCCTGCCGCAAAGGGGAGAGTATATAACGTCACTATGTGTAAAAGGGAAGCGCGCGCAAGCTCGGATGAAAGGAGGGATAAAGGGTCAATGGGAGAGTAAGGATGAAAAATTTCGCTGAGCCAACGGGCGTAAAACCGTGGAGAAAGAGACAGAGGGATAAATAGCCGCTAAGAAGCCGGGACTAAAAAAAAAGTGCAAGCGACCGGATGATAGAGAGCGAAAAAAGGAAGGCAGATAATAAAAAGTTGCTCTCACTGCGTAAATGCGCCCGAGAAGCCGCGAAGAATGGACGTGGATTATTATTTGACCGCGTAAGAAGCTACCGGACTTTTGAGGGTCGATTTAAATTTCGAGTGCGTGGGAGGATGAAATGTATATGAGAAATAAGAAAAAAAAGTCGTCTAATTTCTAAATGATGCAGACATATGCAAATTACGTAGCTTGCCGAATGCTTGCGATTACATACGCTGCGTACAAGGGCTATGGACTTACTGTGTAATGTCTGTTTCGCTATAACGACGTGGTAGACGAGCGAGTAGTGTTCGGCGATGCTGTAAAACGCACACATACAGATATAACGTGTCGAGCTTATAACAGCTGTGGCTGTGTATATAACATATACACGCAAAGTGTGTTTGTTGCATGCGTGTGTCTGTCGCTTTTTGGCTGTCGTGTAACTTGCTTTTCCTGTATACATACATCGTACACACACATACACTGACACAGATGCATATACGTATACACATATATAGGTATACACTTGGTGTGTTGCTGCGTGAGCGAGACTACGGACTCGTATAATAAAGCCGCTCTACTTTTCTATACTATAGGTGTTTCGCGCGATTCTCACTGCAGATGTTAGCCGAAAGTTTGTTTACCTATACTCCGGTGAGCTTTTGATCGTCGGCTGCAAGTTCGCGCGACGACACGATTGAAAAATTATTTATTCTTTTCGACGTATTGATCGAGAGTCTCCTCTCCGAAAATTTGAATTTCAAGTTATTTCCGCGACAAGTTGGAAAAGTAACACTCCAAGTCAAACGGCGTCAACTTGTTCGTTGGATATCTCCGTTTGAAATCTCCGTCCGCAAAGAAACTCGGAATAAATCAAACCTCCTCGCACGATTCCGCGGCGGCGACCTTTTTTTTTTCTTCCGAATCATGGGTGTGTCAATAGTACGTGTTTTTTTGTTGTTGTTGTTGTTGCACATACACATGTGTCACACACCGAAAACAAAAACACACACACCACAGATATAAATAACCACGACTAATATATAATCAGTGTAATATACAGAGACACACACGATCCACAAAGTAACGACGATCATATGTATATGAGAGAAAACATACTGAGAAAAAAGTTGAACTGATCCTTACACCCACCGGAGGACTCGTTGGCCGTTTGCGTCGTCGTCGGCAGTTCGACCTGTCCCGCATTCGTCGTCGCGGTCGTCGTCGCTGCCGCCGTGGAGGAGGAGTAGGCCTGTGTTGTCCTCGATTCGTCAACGTCGGCATTGGCCTCGGAATCTGAGCCAGCACCAGCGAGTGGAGGTACCATTATCACGACGTCGCCTTGCCTCGTGGTGATGGCCGAAGGTGGCGCCGACGAGATTGTCGGCGAGGTGGGCAGTCGGGGTGGCTTGCCCGCCTCCACCGGAAGCACCAAGTGTGAAGGAATGGAACTGCGCGGCAGAAGATCGATCGATATCACATTCATTGTTAGTCCGAATGCGTGAGCTGGACTATTATAATCGGATCATATATAGGGGGTAGCTTCCCCTTGCTGACTGAATGTACTCGTATGCAGCAGTGGGGTTGTTTGCTTGCTCGGATTTATACATATGGATTCGAGTATAGATCATTTGTTGTCAGGCTCAGAAAAATCGAGTGAGTAACCGTTACTATACACCATAGTAAATTAAAATTGGTAATGATTACTAAAGGAGGATGCCCGTGGTATATAGGAAATGTGCCCCCTTCGACTAACCTATGAAACCAAAGCCATCATTTA
>UCOJ01002641.1:0-10339 GCA_900474305.1 Cecidostiba fungosa
TATATATATATATATATATATATATATATAAGTTGGGAGATTCGATATAGTATTTATAATACAAGATATTAATAGATTTTACGTATAAAAACAATAATATAACAAAACAATAAATTAATGTAAATGGATCAGATTCTTTTTTTCATGTAACGTAAACATATATATATATATATATTTTCATTTGATTATTTGATTAATACTAACGGAATTTTGATCTTCGCTTCAATGTTATACAAGAACAATTATAATTTCAAGCTTGGTTAACAATTAACATCCTCACACCGTTTTAGAAAATTTTAAATAACAACAAATTTATGGCAATTCCAAACGACTAATAGATAGTATACCCTATACGTACCAAAAATTAAAGCATTCATTTTGTTCTCAGCGAAATTATCACTTGAAATAAAAAATTTTATGACACAATAACTTTTCACCCTTTCGAAGTTTTGCGTAAAATCAAGACATGACTAATTTGTTTATGTACACTCCAATGTGTAGTACAACACTAGCTCTCTTAACACGAATGAAGATGAGTGTCGCGTTTTACAATAACATAAAATGATTCTCTTAGGCAAGATAAACACATCGACTCGTCGTGCTTTCATTCAACATCAACATACAATCAACTCTACTCAACTTTTTTCAATTCGAGCGCATAAGTAGTCCGTTTCGCTGACGATCGAGCAGCAGTGATGCCTCGCACATGATCTTAGCACTGGTGCGGACGAGGAAGAGCAGTTGATACTCGTCTGTGACGGTGAGCTGGGCTCGTGCTCGAACCAACGCATGTAGTACAGTCGCCCGCTCCAAGTCCAACCATCGTTGAAGCGCTTGTTCGCGTTCACGTGGACCACCCAGTGTCGCGTCCGATGGTCCCCAGAGAGAGAATTCTAGGACGGATTTTACCTGATGGTGAAATAATAAATTTCATTCAATTTCAAGACCATAGCTATAGAGCACCTCATCAGATAATTCTGTAACGAGAGCTTTCTCCAGATAACAGAAAAATCCATCGTCTAAGCAAACTTGCTTATACAGTGGTCACTTATTCGCTAATATCTCATTATAATATAGTTATACCTGGGACAGAGTAACGGCTTTCTCTCGCATAAGCAGCTCCTGGATGAGCGGCAGCTTTTCCGCGAGATTAAGCTCCTCGAGGCCGTTCTGAGCACACTGACACAGCGAGGCGTACTCCTCCTCGTTATTCTCGCAGTTCTCGATGTTCAAGCTGTTACGTCAAATTTAATTAGCCTGGTTATAATTATGATACTCTGCGACGGTATTTTCTTTATTGTACATTGTTGTTCTGATAAGAAGATACTCAGTAGATGAGTAATCGGTCGTCATATATTAAAAGACCGTATATTCATCGATTGAGGTAAGAGGAAAAAAAAGAATGAATCAGAAAAGCAAACGATTGCGCATCCACATATCGAGTGACGTTACACAAAAATAATGTATTACCCCTGGAACACGTAGAGTCGGTGATACGCGTCCTTGTCTTCTCGACAGAGTACGATGTTAGCCAGATTTCCAGGAGCTTCTTCGACACCTCGAGCTTGCAAGCTCTTCAACGCACTGACGAGTTGCAGCAGAATGAAGGAAGACTCTCGAATCGAGTTCTCGTCCTTGCCACCAGTTTCGGAAGAGGATATCAGTTGGGCGAAGGATTTCAGGGTGTTGACTTGCAGACGTGGGAGAACCGATATCGTTGCTAATTATCGTTGGAATAAAATTTGGTCAATAAAAATATACAATCACAACAAGTATTTTTATATCGATGATAAAGTGAGTAATATAAACCTTCGGAGCTCTTCTTGCCGCTCAACTGTCCCAGATCCGATATGTCCTTGGGTACTGTATCGATGAACTCGACGATCGGTACGAGATAAAATTCTTTCCTGGACGCGTGCATACTCGGATCGAAAGCGACGCAGAGGGTGACGTTCTGCTCGTTCCATACGGCCGAGAAGAAAATTCGACGACCCGTTGACACGGCCGAACTTCGATCGATGCTGAAGTCGTTGAACTGCAAGTTACTCGCGGCTTTTAGGCTACGCAAACCTGCTGGCATCGGTAAGGCCTGGTTTGTCTGTAAGATTGAATGATGTATTCGATACAACGAAATTAAAAAGAAATCACGTTTCCCCCCCCCCCCATTCCACTACATAAAGTATACGTCGATTAAAATTATTGCCGAGATACCGTTGGCACAGGGAAATCCAATCGGTTCCACTCCCAAATTGCAGAAATTAAAATCCGAGCTTGGGTTATCCTTATGCTTCCATATCACGCGAGTCTTTGCCCGTATTTTTCTTTCGGGAATCGCGTGCGCGCATCATTACCTGTTCCAAAAATTGCGCGAGGGCCTCGTGATTGGCAACGATAACGGCACCGTAATTGTCCTCCAAACTGCGATGCACGATGCTCCGACCCCTGCGTTGCCTCAGTCTGCCGATTCGGGTTTCCTCGTCTTTTTTTCTGCTGTCTTGGCTGTCTTCTGGGCTCTGTTTAAACAAGAAATTGAAATGTAAAGATTATAGGTATTACTGTTTTAAAAAATTGATTTTTTCATCGACACACGAACCTCGTCTCCATAGTAGTAACCGAAAGGCGAGTACATTTCACTCTCAGCCTCGCTGGCGCAGTAAGGTAGAGACGTGGACCTGGTGAAGAGCGACTGTTGGAATTTCATTTCGCTGGTGCTGGATTCGAGAGCTCCACTGTCGGATTGTCTCTTGGTGATCGGGTGATTGGTACCGCCGTAGCCTCCGGTGGTACTCTGACGTAACTCTAGACTTGTCGAGGAGTCGTCGAGCTCCGGTGAACAGGAGCGACGGTCTTTGTACTGATGACTGGCGCTCGATGTCTGCGCGGAAAATTATTTATAAATGATGAATGATAATACAGCAATGGTCCCACTAACAGAAAAGAAAAATCTTCACCTTCGTAAGCCTCTCCTGCAAATCAGCTATGACCGGTCTCTGTCTGTCGACTCCAGGATGTCTCTGCAGCCCTACGCCGTTGCTAGCCCCGGAACCAGCAGCTCCAACTCTACCGGTCACTGCCATCAGCCCAGCAGCAGCTCCAGCACTGTTACTTATCGCAGCTGAGCCGGTAACATTGTTATTGTTGCTGCTGCTACTGTTGTCGTTAGCCTGGTCCCTCATGCTGGAGGTGCGCCTCGGCTTGGCAGGGGCCAGGCCGCTCCTCATCGCACCTGCAACATCCTCCGCTGCTGCATGTCCTGATGCTGCTGCTGCCGCCGCCGCTACTGCTTCGCACGCGCGCGCGCGAATCACGCACACACGGCCAAAGCGCGCCATAGTGTTAGTATCAAGTCACAACATCACAAGACAACAAGACTGGCAGTGGTGGTGGTGGTGGTGAGATTGGGTGATTTATTTCTTTTTTTATTTGGCTTGATTTTCTTTTTTTTTTAAGTGGTGTGTGGCACGAGGGTTGTGTGTGATGAAGGGGTGATTATTATTGGCCATACGCTGCGAGGCTAAGGTTGTTATATGGGCATGTATGCTTGGAGCTTGATGGTTTTGGGAGGGTTCGTGTAATGGAAAAAATATCTGTTGGAATTTTTAAGTAAATTTCTGGAAGCTAACGTCGACGCTTTATTTATTTATTAAAGTGTACGTGTACGAAATTCGAGTTTATATCAAAATAATACGTGTTAAATTATTTTTGCAAACATAGATAGACTGCAGTAAATACGTAAAGACACCTTCAATTAACATCTAGGCCAACTAGCAACATCAGCATATATTCCTCGGCAAAAAAAGATTTCATCCTAATAATTGGAAATTCTTAACCTGGTTGAAAATAATCATATGAGAATCATATGAGAATCATATGATAATCATATGAGAATCATATGACAATCATATGAGAATCATGAGGCTCATATGATTCGCATATGATTCTCATACGATTCTCATATGATTCTCACATGATTATCATATGACTCTCATATGATTATTTTCAGCCGGGAATCCTCTTAAACAAATCTCATTAATAATCATCGGGAGACTCCAGTTACTATCCCGATGCAAATCTCTCGCGCGTATAAATATATACCGCACTCCTTTGTACAAACGTCCACAGCATCTGTATACATATATAATACACATCCCGGTGCGTAGTATATACCGCGAAAGGTAAGGAAAAGAGGAAGAGGCACACACAGAGAGCGGTACTCGCTGCTGCTGCTGTAGGAAGAGAAAAGACAAGACAAGGAGTCTGCGTGTAAGTAAGTATAACATCTTCGCTCCGCGCATACGGCAAAATCTGCATTCAATGCATGCTGCGTTAGTTTGTTGCGCCCAGAGCGGCCAGTTAGAGCGTACATAAGAGCTGCTTGTTATATATGCATACGCGTATATAGAGCAACGTATATATGCAGATGAGCTACTAATGCACGAAATGTGTATGAGTATACTCTGCTACCGGGTACCTATATAATATATAATGTTGACGTTCGGCCTTTTGGCTACTCACTCGTGTGTCATTTATTTTCTATTTTTATTTTCTACGCATCGATATGTGAATGAATTATTGATATATTTCTTAGTGATGGATAGATTCGTTTCGTGATCGAATTGGGCTCGAATCATTCATTGTTTTTTTTTGTCTGAACCACAACCAGTTAAAAACAGGATCTGCGTGAGTAGCCCGTCGGTGAAACCGCGAAGCAGAAATTGAGCGAATAATACAAGCCAGCCCCCATGTGTATATACGTGCCACACACTTGCCCGATATATAGCTGATTATATATTATGCAGCATATACATATCGTCTAAACGCGTGGGACATGACGTAAGGTGAAAGCGAGCGCTCTTACACAAATCATGATCAAAATGTGCGCCTTTTACACACGTATGTATACATATCGTATGTATATTGTCCTTCTGAGATGCAGTGGTAGGCGCAATGGTCCGTTTTCCTTTTGTTCTTTCTGTTATGTTTTGTTTGATTGATTTAGTTACGGGGCGAGAAATTCAAATTTTTTTGTACGTATGTATGTACTTTGACTAGACTTGTCGAGAGACACGTGTTTATGATATAATCAAGATACTGAAGTGTTTTTTTTAAAGAATTATTACGGCGAAAGTCGATCGACGTACGTTTACTATAATCAATAGGTGGAGTGTGAATAAAAACAGATTGAGACGCTGTGCTGGAAGCGAAAGTCGAGTGTGAAGATCTGGCTGAAGAAAAGAGTGTTGTGTATACGGTAACACGAAAGTTTGCAACGAATTCTGATGGATCGCTGTGATATACATGTGGTTTCATTCATCTTACCAGCTCGGTCGTTTTACTCCTCAAAATTGCAAAGTAAAATAAAAAAAAACACACAAAACAAACAAATAAAAAAATGTGAAAAATGAGACACAAAAGACGAAACAAGTAAAAAAAGACGGCACAAAAAACACAAAAACAAACAAATCTATGTGACAAAAAAAAGTGAAGGCGTGTGTGACATTGGCTGTAAGAAAATCATTACCTCGTTCGGTTAGAAAAAGACGTTTATTTTTCAAAAAAAAGAACACAAAAGTCGTAAATCTTCAATTTCTGAATTACAAAAGTTTTCTTTCGCTTATAAGTTAACTTGTAGCTTCTCGAGAACTGTAATATTGTGTATAATTATATATACTTTTCCTACTCGCAAGAACAGAGTCGACCACGTCTATTCAGCCATTCTCAAACTTTTTTTCCACGCCTTCGTGCAATCCATCCCCTTTTCTATCCTCACGTCGTTCTTTTTATTTCTTGACAGATCGACAACGATTTGCTCTAAGCTAACAATAATTTTACGTATATGCGTAATAATAATCATCATAATCATCATAATATTAATAATAATAATAATAATAAATGTATCAAAGTAGTAAATATATCACAGGATATATCGTTAATCCTCGAGACTCGTGAAGTATCCGTGAAAAGTCAAGAAAAAGGACGAGAAAAATAAAACAAAGCTGGTGTACAAACAGGAGGAAGAAAATAGGCATTAATAATATATATACTATATGATAGAAATAAAGTCTCTACGTTTCACGAATTCACGAATCGTTTTAAAGAAACGACCTAAGATTATTAACAAAAAAACTTATTGCACTAGTTCATGTAGCACACATCGGACGAGATTATCGTATGTTTTGTTTCACCTTTTTTTTGTTATCGTTGTGGCGAACGAGAAATAAAGCAAGTTTCTTATTCGCTGACGGTTGCACAACTGGATAAGGTTTTTCTTTTCGTTTCTGTTTTTTTTCTTCGAGACCTTGCGCAAAATGTAGTTTTTTTGGGGTCTTTGTTAATACTACTGTTATACAAAATTGGCTTCAATTATTTCTCGTTATTACATTGACTACTTTACTTGCTTTTTTAAGATTAGAGACGAACAGAGTTTAATTAACAAAGTACAAAAAGAAAAGGATCATTACACCCATTATCAGGGCAGTATTATAAAAACGTACATAGTTTTGTTTTATTCATTATTATTATATAAATGTATAGTTATTCGCATTTCAACCTGCATTATGTTTTCCTTGTAAATGTACACCGAGAGAAAAAATCTGGGTATATACGAATACTTCGTGTTTTTTCTTAATAACGATTCAATGTTCAGGTTAGTTTACTAAATATATTCCCATACATCTAAGAAGTCCTCACTTATTTTTAGGAGTAATTTAAAAGCACACTTTTCTCTCTTAGATCACATGGTAATGACTTTCAAGATTTTCTCCTGGAAAAATATTTTTATTTCTTTTCACTTTTAACCTAAAAAATGAATTATTTTAGCAATAAAATGTGTCTACACTAGTTTTCAAAATTAAAAATTTTGAAATTAATTACTTTTTGAGTTTTACAAATAAAAATGAGTAGTATGTCAATCAATTGTAAAAAAATATACACGGGCTTATTGAGAAAATAAACACAGGGATATTCATGTAGCAATCAACAACTTGAAACAAAAATTGATTATTTAAACAATTTTTCAAATTTTGCATTGACATACCGTCTTAAATTTTGTAAAATTAAATAAGTACCTTGATCCTCAAACCAATTGAAATTTTGGTATCATTTAAAACATTTATTGCTAACTTATTGATCTACCTTTTAAAAATAATTATACTACTATCTAATACTTGGCTATCGTAAATAATAATAGTTAAAAATATAATAATGCTAATACTACTTTTCAAGTAAAAAAAAGTTACTAATATACCTAAATAAAAATTCGTTCAATATCTACAACGAGACACTTCATTATTTTTTAAGCATTATTTTTTTGATATTTCAATTATCTTAAAAGAACATAATGTTACATGATCCCAAGACAATTTTGGAAACACCTCAATTGAAAAATCAGATTCTTTCTGCCGGTGTACAAAATTACACTACGTACACAAATCAACAACTGTTTTATCATCATCATCATCATCATATAAGAAAAGCAGGTGCGAGTATCGTGTGAGTATGGCTGTTACATATAGAGACGTAAACATACGTATGTAAAGTATCTATATATCTAATAATTATACTTGAGCGTACAAAAACAATAAAAAAAAATGAAGAAAAAAAAGAGTAATTGAACTCGATCAAAACGATAGTAATAATAAATTGGCGGATGGCTAAATAGAATAGGTGGTGGTTGGCTGGTGGTGGTGGATTAGTTGCACTGAATGGGCCTGAACTTACCCAGATTCGCGTAAATCGAATCGGAGGCCGAGGAGCCACTGCCGCCACTCGGCTGCCAGCTTTTGCCCATCAGCGGCTTTCCGTTGCTGCTGCTCGTCGGGCTGGACTGTTGGGGTTGTTTCGGGGCTGAGACCCGAGATGTGGGCCGTGACGACTCGTCCAGCGACTGGGACCGAGGTGGCGGTGGCGGTTTGCTTGGTCGAGCTGAGAAATGGATTGAAAGTTTGTTTCTGTTATTATAATTATAGTGTTATTATAATTTTTAACTTTATTTTTGCATACATATTAATAGCGGTTAATTCCATCGCAGTTTCAATCATAAACATGTTCTTTATTTATAATAAATATCTCGTTCATTAGAGTGGTTAATATGTATATGCAACCGTCTAACCGCCTTCCTGATGGCATTAACGTATGTGCACACGTTCAGTAATATCGGAAAGTATCAGAGACATCACGTGTAACTTTAAAATCTACAAAATCTTAAAATTGTCTATAGTACTTTGTCTACTAAATTCTGCCAACTCAAGCGATCATGAGCAATCGTAATCTTATTGCCCTGATTTTTCTATTTTTCTCAATCCTAATAGTTTATGTTGAACGTCATTCGGATTGGTTAACGCATTTAAAAACCTGTTTAAACAATTTTCCCGGCAGCGTCAGTCCGATCTTTTTGCACAGTGATTTAACTACTATACCTTACGCCCACAGAGTTGGTGAAATAATTTTTGAAATGCAATCGTATGTGGTATTTATCAAAGCGTCGATGAATAAAAATATAGAAGCAGCTCCTTTGAGAGATGAATATTTTGGGAATTCCTCATTCTGGCATATCGGCATAATGGCCATGGAAAAAAATCAATCATGGCGTCAAGTGAAGCAATCCATCATGACTTCGGCTTTTTATTACCTCGACACGCCTCGAACAGGTAGATTTTTAATTATTGTATTTCATTCGTCGAAGGTGTCAAACTCTCGTTTGAAAGAAGCCTTTATTTCATTTCACGACGAACAACTTGTATACAAACGTATGCCAATTAAGATCATAGAAATAATTGAAGAGCCTTGGGCTTTTAGTGGCTTCTCTCGTATAATTTCTAAATCAGCTGCTTTGCTGCACAGTTTCGATTACGAAAAGAAATCTTACACCATTCAGGATTTTTTTTCGACGGATCAGATTTTTCCGGATATCATACAAGATTTACAGGATTGCGTGCTGAAGACGGTCTTTTCTCCTAATACTCCGCTCATAGATGCAAAACTCGATTCGCAAAATTGTTACGACTCTAAAACGCTCTTTGGACCCCAGGGCTACATACTCAAGACCATCGCAGAAGCCAACAATTTTACTTGGAATATTCTGTCACTTAAAAGAAAGATAACGTTTCAGGCTGGAAATCGTAGTGCAAATCCGGTTTCAGCGAAATATTCTATTTTTTCTAGAAATATCGATAATAGTTTTAAATTAGTAAAGAACATTCATATGCGTCGTACAGAGCCACTGGTTGCTTTGGTACCCATAATGAATAGGAATGACATTCAGATATCGGACAACTTTCTCACCTTTTTTATCGCCACGATAATAATATTGGTACAACTGAGGATCGCGGTGAAACTGTTGAAATTTAATACGGAATTTTGGAACTTGGAAAATATTTTGTACGTCATTTTCGGGATGAGCATATCGGACGGAAGCAAGAAAGTTTCCGAGAGAATACTTTTGGGCTGCGTACTTATTGTGTCCGTAGTTTACTCGGTCGCTGTAATTGATAAACTTTTGGACATCCAACTCGAGCTTAGTTTAAAGGATAAATTGAAAAGTAGACAGGACCTAGAGAAATCTGGTCTTGTATTGATGACATCCTTTTATAATAGATTAATACTGAAACAAGTGGGCGATCCAATAATCGACAAAATTATCAAAAGAGGCTCTTATTCAGAAAAGGATTTGAGTCATCAAAAAAAATGCATACTTATCAATAGCCGAGCGTGCAGTTAGACTTTCCATTATAACACATGGAGAGGCGAATATAGAAATTTTGAAAGATTATCTGTATACGCAATGGACAACTTTGATGCTAAGTCCGCAATCCGTGTACGCCGATAGATTTGAGAAAATTATGCAACATATGACGGAGGCTGGATTGATGGACAAATGGTTCAAAACCGAGTTAATTATGACTGACGAAGAAAGGAAACTCATCACTGAAAAGATGATTAATCGCGCTGAAGAATTATTGGAAGAAGTGAATGTTTTCTATCAATTACTCTTGATAGCTATTGTAGGATATTGTATTGCTTTTGTTATTCTCATTGGCGAAGTTATGAAGCCTCATATGAAATATTAATATTCATATCAAATTAGAAAATACACGTAAAAATCGAACAAATTGTGCCCGCCTTTCAAAACGATGTAGAAAATCGGGATAAAAAAATATCCTATCTCACACACTTTTTGCGCACGAAACTATAAGGCAAATAAATAGCTCGATAATGTAATTTGAAAATTACCGAATTTTTGTCAATCAAGCTTAAAATACAGTTTGCTAAAATCTTATGATGAAACGCTTGAAACATTTTCATTATTAATTGGTTGTTCAATTGAGTAAGATTTCAAAGC
>UCOJ01002642.1:0-10354 GCA_900474305.1 Cecidostiba fungosa
GAGAGAGAGAGAGAGAGAGAGAGAGAGAGAGAGAGAGAGAGAGAGAGAGAGAGAGAGAGAGAGAGAGAGAGAGAGCTTCGCTGAACAGACGTGAAAGTGAAAATGAAAATTATGGATTTTAGCCTTCGAAGAAATGTTGTACTTGGTATATGGTACAAATAAAAATTGTTTCTTGTTCTCTATAATTTTTTTTGTTTACACAATTGTTTAATACATTTTTTAAACAATTTAAGGTGAATATAAAAATGAAAATCATTTTTTTCATGTATTTGATAATTGCAGGTGGTTCGGTCTCCATAAATAAATAGATAAATTAATAAATGAATATAAATTTTACAGAGAGACCATTCAACTTACACCACATCCAGAAAAAGAATCGCATCCATACCTCTTACTAGCACAATGGACTCCTCGGGGACACGGACTCATTATGGTCCAGGATTACGATATTTATTATAGAGCTGGACCTCTAAGTAATGTAGGCTACCGCGTCACTAATACATCAATACCCGGTATTCTCTCTAATGGTTTACCGGATTGGCTTTACGAGGGTAAGACTTCTTAAAGTAATAAGATTTTATGGGTCGTTGATGAATATGCATTAAATGTATGATATCGCTGCTCCTAACTAATATATTTGAAAAATAGCCTTTTAAAATCTACATTTTCAGAGCTCATAAATAATAGAAATTTATTTAGGACCTTATGAAAATATGGTACCATCCATTTGTTACTTCGAATTTATTAGAGCCTTAATGAATTTTTGTTAGTGTGGTACGTTTAAAATGATAATTTACAATAGCTATTTTCTGAAACTTATTAGTTTTTGTTAGGAGCGATGATATCGTCGATTCCTACGAAAACTAGCACGGATCAAATTTTCTGCCAAGAGTAGCACAACTCAGAACACTTAAACTAGCACAACTCAGAATGTCTCGCGAAGACTACCATGGTAGCAAATTGCCAATAAGTTGCGGACCGTTTTCTAGCCACTCGGTAGATTTGAAACCTCGAATCTCTTCTGAAATGAAAAGCGCTTCTGGATTAAAACTCGCCACGCATGCGCGTGGATGCATTTCTCGCGTGCTGCGTTGCTGTACCATAAACAAATCTCACTTGTTTTTACGATTGAGCGCTAAAAAATGAAGATTAAAAAATTGTTGATTTCGCTTAAAATTGTAGGCATTCCCTCTTCATGATAATTTTAATAGACGATCCTGAAATTATCTATGTATTCCATTTAATATTTCCCGCGTGGTTTAAAAAAACTCTAATGATGCTTTATACGGTAAAGCAGTTTACCATTCTCCTGATGTCTTTTTTTATTAAAGAACAAAAAGATATTTTTGTTATAGTTTTCTAAAATATAATTGTATTTAACTAACCTAATTAAAATCAATCAAATCTGTATAGTTTGGAGATTTTTTATAAAAGTCGAAGATATACATCACCGTACACCTTCTGCTTTATACAGATTGGATGTAATGCTCTTCAAGGACTTGTATACCAAGTTTGAAGTCTTAGCGGTGAACTAGTTTTGAAAGGTTGCATATTTACAAGATTTGAAACTCAAAAAATTGAATTTTTCTGAGCTGGTGTATCGACCAGAGGTGAAACTTGGTACACCAGTCCTCGAAGTGTATTGCATCAAATCTGTGCAATTTGGTGTTTTAAAATAGAGTAGCTTAGCTTTAAAGAACTCACGCTAAAATACCAGTTGGACAGCACCGTACATCTTCTGATTTATACGAAATCACCAAACTACACAGATTTGATGTAATGCACTTCATGGACTTGCATACCAAGTTTGCTGTGTTTACGATGAAACAATTTTGAAAGATACCATAATTTCAATATTTGCAATTGAAAACAATCGAATTATTCTGAACTGGTCTATCGACCAGATGCAAAACTTGGTATAGAAATTAGTATTTATTTAAAAAATTGTTAGTTTTTTCAAGATAATTATCATTTGCAAATTTATTATTATTTAAATATGTACTACCTTATGATCTTTTATATAATCTCATCATAAAATGTGAGATTATCGTATTCATTCATAGCGACGGAAAAATTCTACCGATATTCCTCCGAGAAATCATGTCTTTTTTATCGGGGTAACATCTGGATTCTAACCTGAGAACCCGCTAGATTTGAAAAATTTCGGCAGTTGCTGAAGACTTTCTCGGCAACGCTGCTACCAGGATACCTGTAAAGTTTTAGAATTGGAAAAAGCTTGTATGAAGAATAAAAATCAAACGAACATGAAATAATGATCAAAAAGTGGTTATTATGGAAGTATAACGCTTATAACGTAAGATGTTTTAATTCAATCATTGCTAAAAAAAATTACAGTGGTAGTTTACATCAGTACAAATAAAACTGATATAGTTATAAGTTGATAATAAATGCATATATTACTTACTAAAAATGCAAATTTGGTTAATAAATCGGTAAAATGCATATTATTTCATAATAATAATCTAAGTGTCTCTAATAATGGCCCAAAAATCATAGTGATATATTTTTCTATCATAAACATACCTGCATACCTTAGAAGAGCGTTTCAGGGGGAGCGGATTCAGAAACTAGATGTTCTAAGGAGCATTTCCCTATTTTTTATGGGTTTTTCGAGTGAAAATAACCTGTGAACACTTTTTTGAATCCTGACCCACTGTTGATTGCTTTCTTCTCGCTGTTTATCTTTTTTGATGTGAAAAACGTTGCATGACATACTGCAGTGGCGTTGATTTGTATACGTTCGTGTACCTGCAGGCATACAAGGACAAGATGGCTGGTTGGTGTAGATCTGTTGCTGCCCGCCAAAATGGTCTTGCGACAAGGCGTCTTTTTGCCGCAACCAGAGAGGTAACTGCACTGCATTGCCGATAATCCGGATGATCCACGCAGCGTCACCAATGTCGTGATCGCGAGGTCGGGAAAAGCAAAAGTTGCCTTTCCAAAACAATGTCTGAAGAATGAAGGTCAGGGTGGAATTGAGTGTTGGCGGCAACGGCGCTTACTCGCAGCGCGAGCTGCTCTCTCCGCGGTGGAATGTACCGTCACCTGTCTTAGCATACCTAGACATTTATAAAATTTTCAAAATTTTTAATCTTTTATAATTTGTTTAAATTTAACAATTTTTAAAATAAATAAAATTGTTTTATTCAATAATTTTGATAATTTGTTTAATTTAAGAGTTTTTAAAATTTTTAAATATTTAAAATGTCAACAATATCAGAAGAAATAACTATTTTATACAAACTTCTCCCTTCAGAAATAATGTACTTTATCTCTCGTTGCTGAACTTTATCTCCTGCTACTCCAAAGACACTCGTAAAATTTTCCATTCGATTTTCAGGTATAGAAAAAGGCATTTTTCGTGCACTTATTAAAAACAATCAATTATTAGTTAATTCTGCTGCTAAAATTTTTAAAATTCACAGTATATATACAAAAAAAAATTTATGACGATGTGCAATACGTATTGAGTTGGCCAAACATCCACATTTATGAATTTTTAATAAAAATGCATGTTGTATTTATTACTTGAATGTTCATCCATAGTTCTAGAAAAGTCTAGGGTATATAGGACTCTTTTTATCGTTACCGAAGCAGTAATAATAAGTCGTACTGAATCAATGACTGGAAAGTTACTAACACTTTTTATAGAATCACTCCTTGATTTCCACATACTAAGAATCGCTAAATGATATTTCCACACACCCCTTTTAATTTGATTTTGCATGCATCAATAATCTTCTATAAGATAATTTAAATCTATACATTCATTTAAAATTAAAAAGTTTTGCTTGTTAATATTAATCGAAACATAATATTTTTTCTCAGAAAGAAGAATACTTTACAAAAGTTTGATCCTCCATACTCGAAGAAACAAGTGCATAAAGGCTACAGTGGATCAATCGACAATCAAAATCCAGAAATCGCAGCTTTGGACAGCGTCAACAAAATCCTTAAATTTGGAAGAATGCCACATTACAGGTTAGTTTTTCAACAGTAAACAATCTTAAAGTAAGAAATATAGTTGATTAACACTTTTAATTAGGTAGTTTATTCGTATTTTTCCCGCCAACCTCTTCCACCTCGTCCAATGCAGACTACTGTGGTTTTCTCATAAAGCCCTTCCGGCTTAATTACGTAATTTTTTTCCTTTATTTTCAAGTGATTTTTTCGCATTATAGTCAGGTAAAATTTTTAATATTTTGCTAGATATATACACGTATAATTTTTATTATAAAGAATTTTACATTAAACAACACTTATGTAATCTATAATTCGTGGAAAGAAAATATTATTAACAATTACTATATGTCATGGATAATTGAGATTGAGACCTAATACTATTCTGTATCGGACTTAATAAGAATCGTTAGTCATAACCTTAAAATTCTCTTATTTCAAGATTTATATGCAGAATAAATCGAAAATTCAATAATTATGTATATTAATTTTCAATTTCTCAATACCGACTCTTTTCTATATTCTTAGCTCAGCCCCATAATACGCTCATCGTGGTTTTAACTCACTGTACATTATAGGACCTCAGGTGTCCCTCGCTAATTTCAATAATATTGAAATATATTGTAGTGCATTAAAAAATATGTACACGTATTTTTATTATTAGCGGAATACCACTTCTAGGGGAAAGTCACCCATAAAGTTTACCCCAAAAAAAATATTTTTATTATCTCGAAATAAAGATATCCGAATGCAAGCAACGCCAAAAAATTGTTGTAAACAAATGTAAGTAACTGCCTAATTTTCATACTGAACAGTTGCATGCCCCATTTTTATAAGGGAGAATATAATTTTTTTACATTTTTCTCTATATACAAATTTTTAGATCAACTGAATTCAATTAACTATTATTGTACTGTGATTAAGAATATTAAAAATTAAAGTTTACGTGTTTCAGGGTTTTTTAAAAAAAAATCATTGCAAGAGGTGAGTTACCCCTTCAGTTAACATTTTCAGTCACGCAATTACAAAAAAATACCAATCAACATAAAAATAAAATATTTTATGTTTTTGGGGTCGCTGATTATGACAAAGTAATGAAATTAAATTTTTTTGTCATTCGTTAGTTATTTGAATTATATATCTGTGACTGGCAGCCAAAACCGAATAAGTCCACTTTTCGTGTTTTCGAGAAAAGCGATTTCAATGTTCAGACTTATACGTAAGATCAGAGTAAACAAGATGGGGCGCGATACCGTATTGGTCAATTCCCACATTCCATACATATCACACGCCGTTATAGCCCGGTTATACATTTGCTACTTCGTGCAACGTCGCAAAAGTAACCAGTTAATTGGTTATGTCGGGAACTCTGGAGTTATTTCTACTGCGGTTCTCGCCCGCGAAACACGTATTACGAGACTAATAATCGCAATCCAATAGCCAAGCAATACACAACATTACTCGAATGACTTTTTAAAACAATTCCACATGTACTTATCACTCGATGACTACGAAACGAAAAAAAAATAAGCCCATTATTGGGTTTTTCTATAGAGTATATAATAAAATCAGATCGATAATTGCTTTTGGAATGTCTGGAAAAGGGTTAAAAATCAATATTTCGTTGTCAATCTATAAAACAAAATCTCAGAGAAGCCACCGACATATAAAAGTCCATTTTCAAATTAACTTAATTCATTTTGTCGTGCAGAGAATCAGAAACCTGGACTTATGGAGTTATCTATTGTGTATATCCTAGCTTTAGGGCAGCGTTTCAGCAGCTCTCGTCATTTTTACATTAAAAAGGCCTATTTGCAGACAAAATCCAATTATCTGGATTTCACAAAAATATATGGGCTATTCCTGTAAATTTTGTAAAATGGTGGTCGGGGGGGGGGGCGGTTACGCAATCGGCCCGTCGATTTTTTGTGTAAAAGTACATTAGAAAAAATGGTTTATCCTACATTTTCAAAAATCCCGAAAATATAACTGTTTTCAAAATTTTCACAGGGTCACCTATTGAATTTTTTTAAGCCAAAAAATAGGGATCTTCTCTTTATAACGTCACCTTTTGGCGAAAAATAGTCCGAAAACCTCATACCAGAAGGGTCATTTTCTGTAGGGTAAAACGTAAACACAACATTTTTTAAAATTTTTAGGTATTTTCAATATCTAGTCATTTTTTTTGTTGTGTAGTCTAGTTAAGCTTTAAAGGTCTTAAAATTTTTGTCTTAGAAAAACCTTTAATTCCTCTTTTCAAAAACTGAAATTCATCATTCCAATCCAAAGTTACAGCCCATGCAAGACAGCTTAGTATTCTAATCACCACATTATCACACCTGTATCTCTCGTCTCTATATCTGCCCCAAACTAGCTTAAATTTTCAGGTAAGATACACCAGTGGAAATGAAAACTGTGCCAAGCTGTGCCAGACTGTGCCAAAACTGTGCAATACTGTGCCAGACATTAACATTTTAGACATTTAGCACAGTTATAGCACAGTTTGGCACAGTTTGGCATAGTTTGGCATAGTTTAGCACGAATAGGCACACTTTATTTATATGATTTTAAAAAATATATCTTTTTATTTGGCACAGATTGGCACAGATTGGCACGGTCTGGCACAATTTGGCACAAATTAGAACGAGTTGTCAATATTTATTTTTAAAAAATACCTGTTTGATTAGCACAGTTTGACACATATGTTTCTCTTCAGAAACAGGCACCCGTGAAATTTAGGACTTAGAAAATTTTTGGTTGAAATCCGGAAATCTTGGATACCCGGGGGATTCCCTTGTTAGGGCAGTTAATTAATAATTGGGGCTATTATTTAACCATTACTTTATTGCTTTTTCCGGATTTTAGATAATTATTAACTTTTTTTCATGTTTTTCCAACATTTACGGCACACAGCAGTTTTAAGGTATTTACGGGCTCGACAGTGAATGCTAACATCATTAACAAGCGTGTCTATGCGTTAACAGCAATAATTCATGCAATTATTAACTTATAGTGTAATAGTATTAAATAACTAAAGCTGCTTGAAGTATATGAGCCCGAATCTATGCATCAACTATAACGAGTGTTCGTGGCTCACACGGAGAAAAGTTTTCCCAACGTCGCGAGATGCCGCTTGGCACTGGATTTTGAGGTGCCAGCGTCCCGCGTCGATCCAGTGCGAGTCACTCGTTTTTGCCTTGTGAGACGGCGCGACGCGCACAAAAGCCACGCTATTAATAAACATATTTATAAACGTTCTTTAATGTTATGTATTATAACGTCCT
Source organism: Cecidostiba fungosa (assembly GCA_900474305.1). Lineage (NCBI taxonomy): Eukaryota > Metazoa > Arthropoda > Insecta > Hymenoptera > Pteromalidae > Cecidostiba > Cecidostiba fungosa. The sequence continues at coordinate 7,266 of UCOJ01002642.1, forward strand.
TTAATGTAATGGTTATGTATAAATTTTTATTCTCATATAAATGATAATTTATAAGAAATATTATTAAACATTAAAAGTGTAGGTGGCGCCGTTAGCAGTCGTACTTTTCTTTCTCGGCTTCTAATTATAATAACGTTTATCATTTTGGATATTACTTTGAAAAAATTGGTCTTTGTGCGTTTCTCGTTTGCTAAACGTATAAAAGATCTGATTAAATAAGTAATCAAAAGTTTTTGGGCTACTTATCAATAGTATACTCTCAAAGATTGAGAGTAACTCTCAAAGTTGGGGGTGTACCCTCTGACATTGAGTATTAATAATTCTTAAACATTAAGAGTTACTCTCAATGGTTCCACTCGGGACTCGAGTGGAGGCACGTTAGTCCAACTGCACAGGTAACTCGATAGTGTGGGAACATATTCTTATGTTGATTAGATGAATCACATTTACAGTTTGCTGTGAAGACTATGTCATCTATTACTACTATGTCTTTATGCTTTGGTTGTTGCTTGATAGGGTACATAGAGTTAGTAAAACTCTGAATTCCCCTTATGCCTCTATTGAAGTAGAAGATGGCCTTATTAGAGCCCAAGTAGTTTATATCACCGTAGGTCATCCTGTAGCTATTTGATTTTAGTATTTCCTTTCCCGGTGGTTCAGGAGGGTCTTTACTTCTAGCTTTCGTATTGTTCAATTCTACCATCTCATCGATCTTGTCGAAAACAGACTCTATAGGTTTGTATCTGTCTATGTTCGGATCTTTTGTAACAGAGTAACTTGACGTTTCCTTGACTAAATTTGTAATTTTGTAATTTGTATTAGTTTTACTAGTATCTTGAAGCCAAATGTATATTAATTCTTGCGTTATATTATCAATTTTAATATTTATTTTTGTATATGTAGTAATCATTTTGTTATAGTTATATTTAGAAATACGTCTATGTTTTCGATTTTTGTGTGACTTACATTTACCGTTAGCACAGACGTAAGTTCTTAGATCTAGAATTATATTGTCAGTTGAAACGAATCCTTCCTCATTTGTAAGATGGGAATATTCGTTCAAAGCTATTTTACCCATTTGTAGTAGGTTAACTATTTTATTATTTATATGATCTTTCTTTGTTACTTTGTCTTGTTGACAGAAAAGTGTAAGCCAAGTTTTGAATTGTTGACAATCTATAACTTCTTCAGACATTGTTTCTAATCCACTCTTTGATTTTTTTTGTGTTAGACGCTTTACTGATGTCTAATGTTTTTAATTCATTAGGTAAGGAATTAAATGTACCCACGGCTTTAATATAACTATTTTGAACATGAATTGATATAATAACGTCTAATATAAAGCAAAGTAATAACTGTTTGAAGTGCTTATAATTAATATGCGAGTATTTTAATAAAAATAAAAATATAAAACGAAAGTCAGTAAAGGTGATATTCAGATTTTAAAAGTCAAAAGGTATTTCTATAGTGTCGTAGAATTTGTTGGTTTTGTAGGTGATGGGTGACATGCCGGTGTCAAGTAGTATCGTTATATTGCAGCTTCTCGTATCAAAGCATACTTGCGCGTTTAGTCAACCCGATACGAGAGTAAAGCTTTAACGATCATTTACGTTAAATTCTCACACAAGAATGAAATTCCACTTTCAAGACACCGCAAATATTAACAAGGATAATATATGTCGAAAAATTAACGCTGTAAAACTTAATAAATAAAAAAAAAAACAATTTCACGTTTGTCGAAAAATATGCACAATTCAACGTCGTATTGAGGCTTACTAAATGATTCTAAAGTGACCTTAATTATTATTATTATTTAATTGAATTTTATCTTAGGAAACTAAGTGTGTAATTGATCGACTGATGAATTTATGAAATAACTGGCTTCTAACCCAACAATTTATACGTTGAAGTATATGCGTCGTCGAATCCTACGAAGACTAATTATATATAGCACAACTCAAAAAACGCATATTTTAATCTGCCGTTTTTAGAGCACCAGAGTAAGGCCTGATAAACTTAAAATGTATGAATATGTCTCAAGTTTATCAGGCCCTGGATGAATTTATTTTACTCTGGCGCTCTAAAATTGGCAAATAAAAATAGATCATTTTTGAGTTGTGCTAATAGTCTTCGTAGGAAACGACGATGCACACTCTTAATACTACTCTTCATTTATCAAAAGTTATTTTTACAATACAATATTAATTGCAATTAGTGGTGAAAAAAAAAAAAAAAATCAATTGATTCATAAACTTCAGTGACTAAGTCACGTATAATCGGCTTTCTGCAACACATCGGCACAACCCTTCATCTGTCTATTTTTGATTGATATGAAACATCCTCCCTTCCCACACGTATACGTAAATGTGAATATTCTCTCGTCTATGTCAGATTTTCCAATAGTGAAGGTTATGGAGCTGGTTTTTTTAATTCTTTTAATAATTTTGTGTTTGTAGGCGTGATTATTATTATTGTGGGAATTAGTATAAAATATGACACTCAAAATTATTAAATTTTTTAATGTGCAAAGAGAAAACTTTAGATTTATAACATTTTTTGTCATAAAAGGTCTTATACAAGTCCGAATATTAAAGAGGTAGCCGTTAAAAAAGTTTGGTAAGCTATGTGAACACTTGGGTTTTCTTGTTTAAAATGATCCAAGAAACCGACAAAAAATTTCCTGGTTGGTATGCCCTCAAAAGAAAAACTTTCAACAAAATTCCATCAACAGATGGCGCCACCATAGCACGGTTATCTAATGTATATTTTTGGTCTATTAAACATAATTTGTTATCAGTATTCAAAATTTATCATAGCAAAAGTTACAAAAAGAAATAAGTAATTTGTTGATTTCAAGCGTGTCAAAAATTATTTTATGTAATACGCGAACGATTTTCGCGTTTTTGGTAATTATTATGCGGGCCTAAAGTGACTTTTTTGACCGGCGGGCAATAAAGTATTATTGCCCGCATTTAAAAAAATATTGATTTCATTGTATTTATTATTAATTTTGAATAAATAATTTCAATAATTTATTTATTAATAATAAAATAATATAGTCCAACATGCGCATGGTTGCCGTGTCAAAA
>UCOJ01002643.1:0-10298 GCA_900474305.1 Cecidostiba fungosa
AATAAGGGCAGGGAAACCCCGAATTTACCCCGATATTACACGTTGATAAAGGGTATAAGACCGATTACTAGTGCATTCACCACCACTTTCGCTTCACTCGCGTCCGATACTCAAACACGGTCACGCGGTTCTTACAAAAAGGCAGTTTGGCCCGTTTCATATTATTTATGCAATAATGAATTTTCAAAAAACTAATGAATCACACTAGTTCACAAATTTTGTAGACGCTCTCACGAATCGAATGCAGAAAACCGCATTAAGATCCGTCTTACTGCTCAAAAAATCGATAGTTAGACCATTCTTGGTGCTTTATTTCCTCGGATAAATGTATTAATCTATATCTATCAATATGTGCTATATACGTAGGGCTGAACAAAATCGGAGAAGGAAATGAGCCGTGCAAAAAATGACATAGCTCTATAATATTAACAGCTTAAATCTTTTACACCAACCTTCTTTATGTGAAAATGTGAATTAATATTTTTCAGAAAATATGTCAATGGGCTGCATAGTCAAATTATCATAAGATATTAGTGTTCGAAAAAAATTTAAAGGTTAGAAAAAAGTAAATTTGATGTATATAGGGCCGGAGCGCGTACGTAAACTGTAGTTCACTTCTACCTGTCAGCGGGCGCTATCGCGCCCCTTGATTGAAACTAGAGCTCAATTACAAACATATTTGGGTGATTCTGCCGTAACTTGCAAAAAACAGATTTCAAAATGTCCCCATAGTAAAATCAACTATTTTTAACTTATAGGGCGATTATCCTAACTCAAATTACAAATTAAACAAGTACCCAAAGTTAAACCACAGCAAATTACTTCTATAAAAAGTTACCATATTAGTACATACATAAATTACATAAATGTGTTGCGGAACTGACAGTATTTCGGGGTTACGGAACTGACATTTTAGGCCTTTATTAGCCCGCGCAGCTCAATAGAATTAATATAATTCAAGGGCCGTTTTAAGCCCATATATTTTAAATAAATAAATAAATAATGAATTCCTCGCGCTTAGATTCGAATATACCAACTATTTGTGAGGTAGATCTAAGCGAGAGATGAGCGTTTGCGAAGAGAATTGAGAGAGATATATTCTAAGCAGTAATAGTACTTACTTCGAGAAGAGTTTTTCGGAGTCGTTTATGTGCGTAGATGCCTACCTTGTCGGGCACTGGTTCCTAGGCTCGTTCTTGGCGGAAAGTTTGAGAAATTCAAATACCGACTCAGATTTAGATAGTTTTTTAATAAATATATTTATTATTCTAATTCAAGCTTTGACAATATCTTTGAATAATACAACGTAGAGTACTAAGTTGAAGTCGTTAATAGAAACTTAGTAAAAGTGATTTTAGAGTCTAGTCGAATTCGGGCAGAACTACGTCCTGTCTGTTTGAACTCCGAAAGCAAAAGGCGCTCTCTTCATGTTCACACGATGTATTTATAGGGGCTTTTGGGGAAGGATTCAATCAATAGTGGATAGGAGTGTGACTGTCCAGGTGCGAAGAATATTCTAGTCTTTCTTCGGCGGCCATAGTATTGATGTGGTCCATTTTCTCGGCTTATTAATTAGGGTGTGACCGCAAGGCTGGTGTCAATGTTCCGATCTTCGCTTTTCTACTGGTAGTTTTACATTAATTAAGCCGTGTTGAGGAGTGTTTTGCCGCTTCCCATCTGGCGCCTGGCGATTGCTCATAGTTTCGCACTTCTTCTCGTAAAGATGGCTGCTTTCTACTTCCCTGTAGTGCGAGTGGTAAGTTAGGGCCACTGTATCAACCGCTGCTGATTTCGACTGCCATACGTGGCTGTTGTATCGACCATTGCTGCTCGTCATAAATTCGCTGGATGTGACACTCCTCCCCCCCTGTTTTTCTTTCAGTACCGGGTACTGATTTAAGGAAAAGGTATTAGGATAATTGTGTGAGCATGAGAGTTTGTAGCTAACTTAGCGTTCTACTTCTGGTTTTCTACCTTGCCGTCTGATGGTAAGTACATATAGTGCATTTAAAGAATTCCTAGGTTTTTTTATCATTATTTTTTGTTGGTTGCGCTTATTTGTTCGTTTGTGCATTTATTACATAAAAAATTTTTTGTTTGTTATGTGTAAAAGTTGTATAAAATTTTTGTGTAAACTTTTTTACGTTACATAGGTTTCTTGTTTATATTATTTTTGTGTGTTTTTCTGTATTTTTGTTGTTAAAGTTATATAATTTTGTTATGTTTATAAATTGTGTAATATTTGTTAGTTGTTAAAGTTGTACATACTTTTGTGTATTTTTTGTGTATTTATTTGTATATAGTTTTGTTATGTGTAAACATTTTTGTGTAATTTGGTTTGTCTTTGAGTGTTACAGAAAAATGTGTTGTTGTTTGATTTTTTTTGTGTTAAGTTTGTTGTTTTTCTTGTGTGTTTTTGTATGGGTTGACCTATATTATTTATATATTTCTTTTTACATTATTTATTATTATTTTTTGTCCTAAAAAGAAAGGTTCATCCATTTTTTTTTCTTTCTTTTGCCTTACTCCCACAAGGCGTGTTCCCGATTAAAGCTTGGTAGATTGGGGCCTCCACATATACTGCACAGCATGATCCGGAGTTCTTCTTGGTGATCCCGGCTCGGGCATTCATATGCATTTAAAAATGCATTCCTACCTCCTCCGTGGTTCCTCTGTGCGCATAACCCGCACCCTCTCTCCACGGGAATTGGGTCGCTGCATCTTTCGCAGCACCCGTAAGTTGTTGAATTTCTGAATCCTTCGCCCCCATACTGAGAGTACTGTGTTCTTCCTCTCTCGTGTTCTTCGTCATACTCCCGATCCATGTCGCGGAGTATCGCTGTCCTGATCTTCTCCCGGTTCTGCCGCCGTATCCTTCTTATCTGGCCCTCGACTCGTTCTTATTCCTCCTCATCTTCCTCCATTTACTTACCGATCCAGACGTGTCTCTCTCTGGGAAACTCCGGGTGTTGGAGCTCGTCGTTCGCCTCACGTAGCCCCCATCTTGATAAAAATGGTCCTCTTGCGGACCCAAGCGCTGTAGGTATCATCGTTGAGGCCCTCGCTCTCAGTCATTGCCCCGTACAGGGCTACTATCAATCTGCTATGTTGCGGACACTCTTTGTACCTTTTGTATCTGGGCCCTTCATGTCCTTCCATCAGCTCTTTCTCTTCATGTTTCCGCTTACGGAACTCCCGCTTAACTAGCCTGCAAATTGACACGTCTACTACGTTGTCTTGGTGGTCGTTGGCTAAGCTGATGTGTTCTTCTTCTGTCTTGAGTTTTCTGCGAGTTCGGTCCTCCGAAGTGCTTGCTGGCTGGCGTTGGAGCTGAGAGTGACCGCCACTGCATCCCTCGGACCTATCGATGGTTCGAGGTGGGCGGTCCCCTTTACGGAACAGGCAGGCCCATTTTCTTTACTTGCCTCCTAAGGCCTTTCGATATATGATTTTCCGATTGGTTCTCGACGTATCCCTCTTTTTTGAGTCAGTTTTTTTTCTTTTTGTTGATCTATTTTTCAGGGACGTTCTAGTTTCCCTCCTCTCTGCCTTCCTTACAGTGATTCTCTCGACTGATTTCTTGTGTTTTCCTTCTAGTTTTCTCACTTTGCTTTCAGTCCCATGTTCATACTCATCTAGTGCGCTCACCATGTCAGTCCTTACTTTGATTGTCCCTCTTTTAGTCGGTCTTGCCGTTCTGTTCGCGTGTTTTGTGTATTGGCTTTTTACTTGTGTTCACTTCGAGCCTGAGGATCCCAATGAGGATCTCGAGCTGGGTGAAGTGTCCACACGTTTTACCAATCGGCAACCCTTGCAGTCTCCTCCATCTTCCCCATCATCTGGGTCTTCCGGCCGTTCGTCCACGCCTTCATCATCCGCGAGCCTGGACCCCGGCGTCGCGGCTTATCCCTGTCATCGAGCTGGTACGGATATCCGAGTCCTATACGGTACCTGTCTCATTTGTGGCCAGGATGCTTCATCACCGTGCTTCATTCAAGTATACGAAGACGAGTCGTCCCGTTGGGTGAGTAATTTTACTTTTCTTTCCTTACTTCACTTCTTTTCCCTAATAACCCTTTTTTATTCATACTCACGTGTCTTATCCCTTTTATTTTAGTTTAGTTATTACTCAGTCGACACTCGTCCAGACCTGGAGGCTCTAGACTCTGCGCGCAGAAGCTACACCTGGTTATCCTGCCATTATCCCTTTTGGACTTTCCCAGACGGTTCCGACGTTATCTGCTCTGTCTGCCTAGCTCCCACCAATTGTCTCTCCGGATTCAGCCGGCCGGGCATGGTGTAAGTTTTTTTATAATAAAATATTTTCAATTCATATACCTATGTATCTTGACTCATACTAATGTTCGATTTCGTTATTTTTATAGCCCTGGGTTCCATCTGAGGGTCTCTACCTGCCAGAGAAGGACCACTTGTTCAACTATTTTTCTGAACAGTTATAACTTGGAGTTTTCTTTTTGCCGATTGTGCTGTGTTTGTTTTCGTCTTGCGCCTACTTGCCTTTTTATTCTTGTACGGGACCAGCGGTCCTTTTGTGTTCAATAATTCGATAAATAAATAAACAAATATGGTTTTGAATTGATATAGTTGTGCGTTTGATTTTGTTCCTTTTTAACCTAATGTCCTTGCTATTCCTTTTGTTCGCTACTTGTTTGGATTATCTCTTCTTTTATTAATGGTTCTGTCACTCTTTACTTAAATTTGTACAAAAAAATAATCTTGTTCTTATTTTGAAAATGTTAAAATCATTAATTATTTATCAAGCTGTTCATTTCTTTTAATTTTTTTATTTCTTAAGCTCTAATTTGCTTATATACTTTTTATTTTAACTCTTTTTTGCTGTTATGTCGATCTTAAAAAAAAATTCACTCTGAAATGTTCTTGTAAATTCTGTTCTTGTTTGAATATAGAATATGTGGTTACGTCTTGCATCATTTATTTATCTCTTCTCTATTCAGTTGTTTAAAATCTTTCGGTACTTATCTCTTAGGTTTAACGTTAGTTCTGTCGTGAAGGTTGTTAGTATGATTAACATAGTACTCGGAAAATATTTTTTGTTTTATCGGCCTGATATAGCGGCCTAGTTTATTAAATTTTTTTTTCGATTTTTTTTGCTCCTAGTGTCTTGGTGTCTTCGTGTATTTCATTTTCTATTACGACCTTGTAGTATGGAAACTGATATAGTTCTTCGACTTTTCCTTGTCGTAATTCTTCGAGTAGAATTAGGTTATTGATTCCATTGCCCTCCATATTGTCGATTCTCTTGTTTCGGTATTTGTGTAGGTCGATATCGTATGGTTTTCTTAGTGCTTTGTATGTAATAGTCCTTTTATTTAGCGACGTTATTTTATCCTGTTATGTGTATAGTTGGTCTATTAATGTTGCATTAGTCCCATTCCGCAATTTTTCTGTCTGCCACAACATCATTGCGACCCGCTGGAATAATCCTGTATTGTCGAATACAGCTCCTGCATCAACCGGCCATCCCGGTTACAATGGCCCATCGTCCCAAGGTCATTCTTACATCTTCAACTCGTTTATACATCAATCCGGGATTGTTTCGTCTCTCTTCTACTCGGATTCTTCCCAGCACCTTACTGGTGCTTAAGATTAAGATAAATAACAGGTGTGCTCCTGTTGCCATCTGTAAGTAAAAAAAAATCGTTCATCGTTTTAGTAAGAGATTATAGGTTAATGTACTTTCTCTCATTCTCATTGCTATATTCGTCGGCGTTTAAATTCTTGATTAATCCGTCTATCGTTTGGAAAAATTCGGCGTCGCTTATCTCATCGCTATTAAGTGTAGCGCCCGTTTCCTATTCTCCATTGTCATTCATTTCAATCCCCGTTACGTCGATTATCGGTAAGTCGAGTTTTACCTGCAATCTGGTTTCGGCTGTTTGGATGTATCAATTTCTTCGGCTACCCCTGCCGTTTGTGTGTCGCCCGAGCTACCTGTTTCTTGAGTCTCGATGGGAGCCTTTTTTCTCTTTGTTTTTCATTTTTCTGTTCATTCTTGCGTAGCAGCCTATGCACACGAAAAATTGGCTGTGTTGATAAGCTGTTCGCTCGTAATTTCGCATGAGCTCGCTCATGGTTGTTCTAGTCCCGTGACAACATAGCTTACCTCTTTAGTTCTGAAGTATCTTTCGTAGCGATACCTCTCGTGACACTGTACACACTCTCTTGCCGGTTCTTCAATAAATATTGGCTCGTTACATTTGTTACACGCTGTTGGTAAATGAATTTTTGATAGAATATGCGCGTATCTCATTTATACATATACCTTTAAATGGTCATATACGTACTTCTCGTAACATTATGCACGATATAATACTTCGTGCCTATCTGTGTAATATGTGACTATTTCAGAAATGATGCTGTAAGAGTAGTAACCCTCTAACGCTTCGCTTATCTCGTATAAATCCATTTCATCGGTTAGACTAACGTAACCATACTCCTTTTTAATTGTTCGATGTCCTCTAAACAGCGCACTATTTGTCTGATGTGCTTCCTGACATGCACCAATTTCCATATACTGATGATTCGCACAGATACCTCCTAACTTCTCCCCTTATTCCTCTTATCAGCGTGTATATAGCTACTTCTTGTCTCTTTTCCTGTGAGCCACATATCTCGAACAGTTCTGATTTGGCTAGATTGCCTTTATTCCGGTATTTAAATAATGTGCTTTCTACACGCTTTCCAAATTCGTCAGCTGTCTCACCTTGCCTTTGCGCTGCCCAAGTTAGCTCTTTGCGCACTTCTAGTAATTGATTAACTAATCTTCTCTTTGAATTATCATCTAATCTTGACATCTTCCTATCTTAATTCACTTTGCTTGTTGACTTGTTTCCTGCTTAACTGCATGAATAGTACGTATGTATGCGTATATTTCTCAGTACTTTTTGTTGCTTTTTATTTTCTTTTTTTTTGTTGTTTTTTTATCTCTTTTTATCTTTTAATTTAACCTCAGTACCAAAACTTCTCTTTAACATTGTTCTTGATGGAAATGCTCCACTCGAATCCGGTAATACGGGGTATAGTTGATTCTCTATTACTTGATACCGCAGTGGTTGCTCCCCCCTTCCAAAATCTTTTGCTCGAGGAGCGATGCTGTAGTCGTTCGGTGGAGGCGGGGGTTGGGTCGGTAGCTCATTCTGTTGCTTGTCCGATTCTTTCTCTTCCTCCTTGGTGCCTCGATCCTTTTTGTCCTTGCGTGACCCCAGGTGCAGTAATAATTGTGTTACTGACAATGAGTTCCAGAAACTTCCTAGAATGTAAACGGAGTAACCGTATATTGAGTGTAATGCACAACCATGAATAATTGTGTCTGCAATAAATTTTATAAGTCTCGCTATCATAAACAATCCTATTACGCCTGCTGAGGCCGAATTGAAGGTTAAGAATTTACCCCAGATTCTACTCCACGTTGATTCTGCTAGTCTTGACATAGCGTTCTCATCGAAAAGTCTGTTAGCCGACAAACCATCCATTCTGGAGTTCCGCCCCGCTATTGTCATTGCAATAGAGTTTAGCACTGCCGGCTTCTTTACTGGAAACATTAAATGATGTCTTAACGCCTGAATTTGAGCTTGTGTGTATATACCACTTTTGCGAGGTTCGTTGGATCTGTGTAGTTCCATGTTAGTTTTGTTTGTGGATTTAATACATTTGGCGTTATTCCTTTAGTAACTGAACCTGGTAGTACTGTGTAGCATTCGTTCTCTAGTTGAAACACCTGTGGTATGAGTGGGTCACATGTAGTTTCTGTGCCGCATGCTTTTAGTATGTGTGTCCGCGGTGTCAAAAAATATTTTTTGTCGTCTTTTATTACTGGTAATTCTTGATAACAAGTACTTTCTTCCTTTCTCCTCACTTCTACTTGTACGCATTTCATTAGATGTACAACTTCTCCCGCTACTAGTCCTATGTATCCACTTTTTCTTGTAATTTGATAAGCAAATAAGTCCGGTGCTGCCGCCGCTATACTTAGCACATTAGCTATTCTTATACTCTTTTTTCCAATTTGCATTTCTGCATTATCAAATCATGGTACAATCTTTTAATCTAGCCCTTGATGTGTTTTTCTACATACACCAATTTAGAATTTACATATCCAAATATATCTAAGTTGTTTATAGAAGGCGTTGTTTTGGCCTGGAAATGTTCCGTTTATAGGCCCTCGAGAAACAGTAATTTAGGATGCGCGGTCCGTACAAGGTCATAGCCGCACACGTTTATTATACCAACCGCTGTAAATGCGAAAGTGATCTCTGATGATTCCATAATATATACCGGTCTTACTTCAGTTCCTTCTTCTATGACTTTATTGACTTCACCTGCATATAGTTGTGCATATTTTCTAAATGCGCATGTACTTGGCGGCACGGGGTCCCAGTATACGTATCCGTCTTCCGAATCAATACACTGGTCGTGTTTCAACATACACCTCGTACCTGATCTCAAAACTACCTCATTTGTGTTTAAATTGACCGAAGCCTCGTATTCTTTGAGCATTATAGTGAAATATCCCGAGACTACAACTTTGTCGAATATTCCATAGGGGTCTGTGTATACGCTTGCCATCTCGCAGTTTTCGTCCCGGTCCAATTTTCCCGCGTAGGTCATTGGGTAAATTGTTGATGCGTTTATTCATAAATTAGCAATTAGCTCTTCACGGAATCTAAGTGTGCGGTGTATATGTATCATTTTTCATTCTTCATCTGTAATATCGTCGAGAAATTTTGCCTCTTCCTTAAATATATCACTTCCATGCGACCAAGCTCCGCATCCTTTTTCTGTCCTTTTTATCTTTACCTTGCAAAGTCTTACATAAGTATTAGCAAACTCATTCAACTGTAAAAGGTTAACACATACTTTTTTTGTATTCATGACTAGTGTCGCTATGTTGCACTCTCCCACATTAATTAATGAATAAGTGGTTAGATTCGACACTTGCTGCTATTATTGCATAGGTGTTGGTAATCAGTCGTTTTAATTTTGTAAACCATATAAGTAGTTTTAGCATCTGTAATCGTTTTGAAATTAGTATTATTATTAGCCTTTTTTATTATTGCTTTTTGCATCCGTTTGTTATCTAGTTGTTCATGCAGTGGCGAGTGCATACATACATGCCTTGTATGTATAGTGCTTGACGTGTGTATATTAGCCGTACCAATATATTTTTTTTTTATTTTGCGGTTTACCCCATTATGCGTGAAGTTAGTTCTCACAAAAACAAAACTCTCTCTATTGTTGCTTGTTAATATTTATGGTAAGTATGTGTGCACTCTTGCATTACGTTACATTTATGTGTACGTACGTGATTATGTGTTTTATTTAGTTTTTTCTGTTGTTTCAACGTGCGACATGCGTAATCTATTTGCGTGCACGACTTTTTCTTTTGTTATACTTATTTGAATTTTAATATTGCCATTTTGATTAACATCCAGCACCTGATACGGTCCCACGTATTGATCTTCGAACTTATGGGGTTTCAGTCCTTTTAAAATCTATACGTAATTTCCGATTTGCAAGGTTCTTATATTTATTCGCCTGTCATAATATTGTTTTGCACGTTCTTTTGCTTTTATTGCATTTTCTCTCGCCGTTGCCTGCAAGCTAGTTAGCCGCATCACAAGTTCCCTCATATAACCGTTAAATGTCAATAATAAATCCTCGTCCTCAAATTCGTCCTCCGCCGGCGTATGCGCTAGCCTCCAAATATAAGCTCGAACGGTGTATGCCAAGTCGCTTCGCTTACGCTAGTGTTAAAATTAAATGTTGCTAGATCTATATAATCGTCCCAATCTTTCTTATTCTTTTGCACGAAAAATTTTATATACTATAGCTTATTTATGTATTATATTTTTATTTATAGCTTGAGTGTGAACGTTCCAACGAACCGTTTGCGGGTGAAAAGCTGTGGTTTTTATTTGTTTAATACGGAATATTTTCGTTACTCTTTTCATTAATTTGCTTTAAAAATTAGTACCTTGAATAATTAATATTACTCTTGGCGCTCCGAATACGCATATTACTTTTTTGATTAGCCCGGTCGTCACCGTACTTGCCGTCATGTCGGTCAATGGTTCTGCGATTGCGAACTTTGTTAAGTTGTCTTGAAATGTTAATACATATTCGTTCCTTCTGTCCGACACAGGCACGGGGCCAACAATATCCATAGCAGTAGATAGGCTATAGGCATACTGGCACACCCGGATTCTGGCACACCCCGCCCTGTGCTAGAATCCGTCGTGTGTATTTCAATGGACGGA
>UCOJ01002644.1:0-10319 GCA_900474305.1 Cecidostiba fungosa
CTATGCTACCAGGCGCGTCCACAGGTTGCGGATGGTGGAATGGCCAGACAGAGTAGTGGGAGTGGGTGACCACTCCCAGTTTTTCTGGTTAGTCGCTAATATGCTGAATACGCGACCGCGGACAATGGAATCGTCCAGGGAGGGATTTCGCTTTCTACGGGAAGTGTCGTCCCTGGACTGCCCTAGGAAGCAGGATGGTATATATAGGTTGCTTCGTGTGACTGGAGGACCGTTCCCTGCGACCTTAGGGAGAGTGCGTGGACGTCGGTCTGCACGGTCTATTAATAAATAATGTGTTTTTTGCATATGGAATTTAGTGCGGATAATTTTACAGAAACTTTTTACTCAAGTGCATGTACTCAATTCCTGAGGCACAAGCGGAAAATTCATACTTGTAGGATGAAAGTGCGGGATAAAAGTTTTAATTTGAAAAAAATCGTTAAAAATTGTCACTCAGGTAAAAAGTTCTCTGCGATTGAAAAAATCATGAAAAAGGGGACGCACTACTTGATTTCGAAAAATGTCAAATATTTCATAATTTTTCGCTATGTTCAAGCGTAAACAACTTTTGACCTAAGCGACCATTTTTAACGATCTTTTAACAAGCGTATGCGAGGGCTCTTATTCTCTACCTGAAAATGTCACTCGAGACACGCTTATCGTACAAGTTTTTATAGCACGTCGCACGTACGTATCTCCTGGGTGACAGCACCAGTAGATAGAGAGTTTTGATCCAGCATGACATCAACCGAGCCATCAGCATGATACACATCCTGTCGTACAGTAGCGCCATATGCCTCAAACACCGACTTGAGCTGCATCACATAATGACAACCTGCAAGAGGAAAAGATCTGACAGAAGCAGCAGCGAGCATTGTAGGGTCGATAAAACAGGACTGCGGCATACCCTTAATATGTTAATTTATTTTGTATTATTTTATGAAAAATTACTTATTTAAACTTTAAAAAAATTGATTATACATTCATATTATTGACATTTCTTATCAGCTATCACCGATTATGATGTGTTATATATGTCGTAATTAGGTTATTATTAAAATACAATTATATATCACGCATTTGAAGGGAAAAATTGAATTGCAAGCAAAACTTATTCACTTTGGATAAATAGTTATAAAACAAAAATTGATCGATAAATCTTGTTTTAGTTATTTTAAACGTGTTAAAAAATGAGCTACGCAAAGAATTCGACCAAGACAAGCACAAAATATACCGTTTCATAAAATTTCAACATTTTTTACTCTTGTAATCGTTGAACATTATAGAAAATCTTATAACTATATGTTTTCAGTTTTCAGTCGTATGATGTAGGCATAAAAGCAATCCTTGAGTAATGACAACCAGACGTACAAAGATGCACGAATGGAAGTTTACTACTTCATTCTAGAAAGTTGGTAATGTAGAGAACGTCGATATTGAGCTGAATTAATAGCCTATTTTTTATCGCTTGTAAGACAAAGAAATTTTTTTTCATCTGTTCTGTCATTTACAGGTTTAATTTTTTGCACGCGTTCGAATATTTAATGCTAATTCAAAATTTGAATGATTAACTACTAAAACTAAAAAATTGTTAACCACATAATTACTTTTGTTATAAGAAGGCGCAGACTAATTTGTATCGATTTGTAGCTTTAAAAAGTAGTAAAGATATTAAAATGTTAAAAATATGAGTATTTACATTAATATATTACTTATATCGTTAGTATAGGTATCAATACTGATGACTTTTCCTAGAAAATTTACCTGAATCCTTGTTTATAATTTTCTCGCTTCATGTTTAATTAATTTTAAAACAAATTAAAAACGTTTTACGATCTGAGTGCACGTAGAATTGCCTTACCCCAAGTATTGACACTTAAAATTCAAAATGAATATGCAAAACGATTTCACGTAGATGACCTTCCCCAAAAAAAAAATTTAACCTTATCACGCAGCGCATCAGAAAGATCTCTCTTATACTACTCCAGAAAATTAAAAATTTCCTCTAATAATAAATTCACACTAAAAAAAAGCAGCAATGACCTCTCAAAACCGAACGATTCCTTTATTCGCACATTAGCAACACACAGTCTGCTCCTGAATAAATTACACGCCTGACGTTTCCGAGTCCGAAATTCGAAATGTCTTAACGGGACCCGCCTGCGAACGATTTTATACTCTATAGTAGCGTTTAGATGCTATACACACAAACGACGCGCGGTTAGTCCTGTCCCGACCCTTCGATGGATCGGTTCGTCGTGACTCCTACTCGGCAATTTTTAATGGAGATTAGGATACGTTTCGTGTATCAGCCTGGAATATTCGATCGACGCAGTTATCAACAGCAAAACCGTGTAAGTTTCCGTCCTCGTGTTCATACATAATAATTTCAAATTAAAATTGAATCATATCGTTAGAGAACGGTTTGACAAATGATCATACCGATCATCATCGATCATATCGAGAAAAAGAAAAATGTTCAAAAATCTAAACGTAACCTGTCTCTCACCAAAATCCAAGGCTGCGAACACAAAACAAAAACCCCACTAAAACACCACAACACAACACTGCGTTCGATAGTATAGTGTACACGATATCGCGTCATTTGAATTTCTTCATTGCCGACGCGACTGACTCTATATACTCAGTTTATTGTAATTGCTGACTGTATCATCGCGTGTGTCTGTGTATCTGTGCTCTGCACGTAATGCTTGTGACAAAAAGTGGGGAAGAAGAAAAAACAGACGTTGCGCTGCTTGCAGCGATCGCAAGCTGCAGCGCTTAATCGCTTTTCTACTACTTCATCTCGAGCGCAGTCTTCTCGGCGACTCTCGTGCGCCGAGATCTCGACTCTGTGAATTAAGTGTATAATTTGGTTGGTGTATAACAGAGCTTCAAGAATTTAAGGTAGTTTTTCTGTGATACCTCATGTTGTGCGTTATATTGTTGTGTGCATTGAATCGGTTAGATTATAGATCGATTTTTTTATAGAGAGAGAGAGAGAGAGTTGGCTCGGTACAGTTGCTCGTCGACTGTGACATGTGTACACGGTAAAATTACACTTTGCCATTTGAATTGCAGTTTTCTTGGAAACACTTAGAAAACGTCTATAGTTAATTGCCTATTATGCTTGAGTTGTTAATGGAACTTTTAGAGGTTTAATTAGCCGATGTTATTGTGATGTCACTTTTTAAAAAAATAAATATTCCATTTTCTTACGGTTAGAAGAATTATAGGTATATATAATTCTATTTTTACCGGAGTATAGCGGAAAAAATTACGGTTTCAGTTGATGAGCATTTGCCAATCGGAATGTGTAAGGCAATCGTTGATAAGTACTGCTATGGAAAGTGATTTTATAACAGAAATATTTGTATTACTTGTTGAGGAATTATTGTTGTTTTTGAGGTCAATCTTTGGTTAAATTTAGAGCTTCACATTTTTTCGGCAGTATAGACGGATGAGATAATGCTGTTTATGCATCTCGTGTGTTATCAACGTTGATAGCCTCACAGCGAAATTGTGAAACGTCGTTCGACAGATCGAGTACGAAAATTGTAATCTTTGATAATAATTTATATGAGTTCAATTTAATATAGATACAAGAATATTAAAAAAAATAAAATAAAATACACGCATCATACTTGAAATAACTATCGATAAGATAACGGAATCGATGTCTGATAAGAGAATGTCAAATATTCTTATTTTGGAGATAAATATTAGAAAAAATTAACAAAACATTGGGAGTCAAAATTCCCATTTAAGTTTTTAATGCGCATTCCAGATGATTAACACTGAAATTTTTTAGTCTAAACTGGTTATGATAATGGACAGAGTGCATGGTTTTTTGTATACTAATAAAAAATCTGCTATATTTTAATCCTTTTGGAATATTTAGATTGAAACGTCAGACCTGTCTACGTCAAATCGCGTGATTTCTGCTCGTTTCGTATTTCTAATCACAAGTAATAGGAAATTCCCTTAATTTTTTTTTAACGATTTCGTGGAGATTTTTATTTAGTAACAAGAAAATTATCTCGTGATGTTTGCTTTTTTTATCTGTCTAGTATTTTTTACCACAGATATGTACGTATAATCCAGTCTAACTGGTTTATTTCATTTAAATTAACCATTTCCATCGCATGATTGTCGACAGTTGTCTAACGCAGAAAAAAATTCAATGAATTGTCGAGTAAATCAATGCTAAATTTTGTTTTACAGGTTTAAAATAACAAACAGCCAAAATGTCGGAGTTCGATAAAAGTGGAACGCAAGTGATGGTGGAAAAATTGGCTTACAAGCTCAAGACTGGGCCAACGTTGATGATTGGCGACTGTGAGATGACATTGGATATTGATCCTCTTGACGAGTTTCACATTAAAAAAGCCGAGCGGGAACTGCGAGAAACGCCTGAAGTAGTTCAGGAATCTATTAAAATCCTTTGTGATATGCTTGGAGGTCAGTTTTTTATACTTATAAATTTTTCCAATACTTTGTAAGATTGAGTTTTTTTTTTCTTTTACATCTCGTTCATTCGCAATTTATGAATCAATTATACTTTAATCAGCAAGAAAATATCATTTCATCTCTAGCAAATAAGCCAACAATTTTCCTTATATCGAGTCTGAATAGAGTCTATGGACAAAAATGAGACACTTTTTTGTAGCTCTTATATGTCGTCTTTATTATTCGCATGTATGCCATGACTCAGTACATGCAAATATCTCTCATTAAAAAAAAACTCTTGTTTTGTTCTACGCTTGCGAAGACAACTATTTTTAAAAAATCTGTCAATGCTATATACCTATAACACACTCTACCTTAGAAAAAAGTGGACATCTATCTTTCGATTATAATCTTTCCATGATTAAATCACGTAAACAACCTATACTTATTGTGGAATAAAATTGAATGAAAAAAAAATTACAATTGCGGATAACTTTTTTTCTTACAGAGGAGGAAGGTTTATACGTGCCATTGGATGAAGAGTTTCTAAAGAAGTTTCTGCGGCCATGCAAATATTATCCAAGAAGCGCTTACAAGTTGGTAAGTCGTAAACAATGTTTGATTAGGTGTTTATAAGTTGAAAACAATGTAGCAGTTTAAGTAAATCTTGGAATTGATTAGTTTTAATAGCGTATAGTATAATGATAATTTTAATCATTCTTGCGGATAATACTGCGGTATATGCAAAGTTAAAAATCATCATAAAAACAAAGTTTTTTTTGTGTCTCTCAGATACGTACAATCTCTCGGTTACTATGTAACACTAGTTGTGCAAAAGCAATCGTTATACATTACACAGTATAGTGTATAATAATGTCGTTACACTTAAATCGCGTGATTCTGAAAGCTGTAATCTAGTGTTTTCTGCAAGTCGATAAAAATTAATTCTGTTAAAGATAAAGCAGAAACTTTCGCAATTGATTAAAAGATTGCTCACTAAGCATGCACATCAGTCGAAAAAAAAACACTTTAAACGCTACGAGAAAAAACTCGAGTTACAAGGAAAAATCATCGACAAATTTTCCATTTCAGATCAAGCGTTTCTACGAGTACCGGCAAAAACATCCCGAGTTCTTCGACGGTTTGCTACCAAGTAACGAACGTGCCGTCCTCACATCAGGTATCCTGACGCCTCTACCACGACGCTGTAACGACGGCGTCAGGGTCGTCGTGATCGAGGCCGGACGCAAATGGAATCCCAAACAGGTGTCGCTCAACCAGATCTTCCGGGGGGTCATCCTCAACCTCGAGGTCGCCATTACCGAGCCGAAATCGCAGGTATTATACATAACGATCTCGATACCGATTTTCTTTTGAAATCGGAATGTTGCTCGCGTCGATCGATAGTTTTCTCGGTATAGCTGCAGAACAAGTTTTTAAACGTATATGTGTGTGTGAACGTTCAAGGTTTCCGGAGTTCGAGTAATCATCGACATGGAAGGTTTATCTCTGGGTCAGGTGACTTACTTCACGCCGGGCTTTGCGTCTGCGATCATCGAGTTCGTCCAGAGGAGTTTACCATGTCGTCTTAAGGGTGTCCACATAGTCAACCAGTCGTTCATCTTCGATATGGTCTTTGCGTTCTTCAAACCGTTTTTACACGTGAGTTGATCTAACCGATCGCACTTACATAATCTGAAAAAGTGTGTTTATTGAAGGAAATTATTTTCTTAGGGTAAACTGAGGGACAGGATATTCTTCCATGGTGGTGACAGGCCGTCGATGTTGAATTACATGGACGCCAAGATGTTACCCAAAAAGTACGGCGGCGAATTCGATTTTCCTGACGAGCCGATCGGCGATCCTCTGTACGAATATTCTTGCGGATATGAAGAATACTTCGATGGTAATGTAACATCTTTATTCAGAATATATTTGAAATGTATATTTATAGACTAACGTGTGAATATACTTTGCAGAATGCAATCGGTACGGTTACATGAACGAGGTCTAATGAATAGGTGAGGAAAATAGTACAAACTGGCTCGTGATAAATGAAGCTCTGCGTCACATACTTATAGTCAATTTCATCCGTGGTGTGGATGATGATGCTCTGTATACCAAGATTTTAGCTTTAAGAGAGATTTTTACCATTAAATTATAGATGAATAACTGTGGGTTTTGACATCAGCTGCTACTAGTATATAGAGAATTATGTTGAAACTGCGTTTTGATACTACATTTATACTGTATATTATATCTTATAGTTCTAATGGGATTATATAAGACGAACCTGTTGTTGATGGTTTGAGAGTTGTGTTGTTACCTTCATACATCGTGTAGACTTTTCATCGAGACATGTGTGTTGTAATATTTATGTACACGCATGCGAGATATATATACGGGTGTCAAGGATGATGTTATTGTAAGACGAAATAATAAAAGCCTTTCGATTGTTTGAGAAAACATTGTTTTTATATTATATATTTTTACCATAACTTTGACAGCTCTAAAAAAAGTATATAAATATATATGTCGATAAAAAATGGCCTTAAACGCGCGTTTTATAATTGACATCAAGGGCTGCGCGTTCATCTCACGCAAGATCATATTTATATATTATTGCACGTCTTCTTTTCAAGTTTACGCACTCCATTCTCGTCTCTCACACATCTCCAACGATAACAATGCATTTCTATACAGTTTTTTTTTCTCGCAGACGGAGAGAATAAAAGAATGTAAAAATATCAAGAACAAATACTCGCGTATAATCGTTTTTTTTCTGTTTTCACTATACAATGCATGAAAGCGCGTATAAAAAGTATATATACGTGGATATCATTCATAATAATATTATACTTATACATTATACAACCTTACCTAATTTACAGTAATTAAAATTAAACGATAATTCATTAACAAAAATAATAATAATAATAATAACCGCTCCTTTACAACGCGTCGATAAGTACGAAATCGTTCAAGCCGATCTTTCGTATATCAAACATATAATAATCGTTAAAAAAACTTCAAGCTAAATTCTCTCTAAATATATTATATAAACATATTGGATCACTTGTATGCATAAATATTTTTTGTTCCATTTTCCTTCGAAGCACCGAGAGTTGGTTTATTTTTTTTTTAATTAAGTAGACGCGGCCGATCAACGGCGACGCGATATTTTATGTTTGCGTGCAAAAACGCCCGGGAATACTTTCGCGTAGTGTCGACGACGAGATGGTCCAGCGGCGAACGCTTCGCTCGACGATCGGATTCTACTTCTTGGTGTAGCCGTAAGAGTTGATTGCTGTAAGTGTAAAAAAAGATAGAATTAGCGTGGATTAAAATAATTGAGGAAAACTCGATGAAATTGTATTTACCGTCGTATTCCTTATCGCACATCATGAGCAGTTCCAGCCACTGACTACCGGTTACCCTTGGGATTTGCAAGTTGCCTCCGTAGCATTCTGGTAGACACTTGGGTGAGATGTATTTGTGAAGGGATTTGCGGTCCTTTCCGTGGAAAATGATCTGGAAGAAGTTTTGAATTGAGTATTTACCTTATCTGCTCGTGTGACAAAGAGCAGACTAATGTGTGGTGACAGTTCTGATATGGTGTATCAATTCGGTGTATTCACCTCGATGATAAAATTACTCATTGCACAGATAGTTCGTAATGAAGAACGAGTGACACGTGACTGATTACTCAGAAGAAAGAAAATAACAAAAGACTCACTCTGTTCTTGAGCTTCTCCCTGAGGAAAGGCTTGAAAAGTGCGAAGACCATGTTGAAGATGTAGGGCTGGTTGACGATGTGGATGTTCTTGATCCTTAGAGGAACAGCATCTTGAAGCCAGTCGACTATTCTCTTGGCGAACGGAGGTGTAAACTGCATCGTTTGCGGAATCGACAAACCGTCCATATCGAAGATAACAATGGCACCGGCAATCTGGGACGTAGGCTCGAGCATCGCTGCCTCGAGGTACAGCACACAACCCTTCAAACAAAGATACCGATTTTTCTCGTAAATACCGATCTTCAAAGAATCATGATTACGATAAACCGGTATTTCAGTACCTTGAAGACCTCATCGAGGGTCACCTCGTTGTGCTTCCACTTCTTTCCAAGCTCGATGATGAGAATCCGCCTGCCATGTTGATCACGGTTCGGTAAGACCGTGAGGATGTTGTGCGCGAAGATGTTGCCTTCGTTACTGGGCTTCAGACCATTGTAGACGTTCGAGTGTTTCATCTTGAAGCTGTAGTAGTTCCTCACGAGCTTCAGTGCTGAGTCAGGGTAGTACTTGCAGGGCCGGAGGAACCTTATGAGCCAGGCGTCGTTGTCCAGAGGACACTTGAGATCGTATTCGGCTGAAATATCGGAAGATCGGTTAGCTAAACGATCTTTTTTCAAATCGTTGCTTCATATAGAGATATAACGTTATGTACCTTGGAGGAGTTCTCTGAGTTCGGTGACTCCTTGTTTGACGATATCGGGGTGCTCGCGAAGCTCCTTCTTGGCGACTTCCTGGATCTCGATGCTGGGGTTACCGAGCTCGAACTCCAGGGTGAAGTCGCCCAACTTGATCGACGGTAGTTGGTCCATGTCGGTCAACATCGTTTCTGAAAGGAAGTATGAGGAATATCTTTAGTATATTATAAGGTACTTATATCTTGTAAATCAATCGGAATACCGGTTCTTATCGGTAATAATCGTCTTTTGATTATGAGGCTATCGATCTATGATAAAAATTATCATGTTTTTGAAGTAAAAAATACAGTACTCGAAAAACTCTTCATCGAAAACGAAGTGGCGCCGATAATTTGACCTCGATTCATGATCACCTTTACAAAAAAAAATCTCCCAATCGAACTCTCCCTTCAAAACCCAATAACAACACCTTTCATCCCAACAAAGGTATTATCCACGAGGTCACATACATACACACCAAGTGCATTACTTCCACACAGACGTCACGTGACACACCGCAGATAACACGAGCAGGGCTATAGATACAGTCGCGAATATACACACGACAACACAACAAGTGGCCGCCGAGACTTGCGTCAGATCGTTGAGAGATTTTAATAGCCGTCATTAAGGAATTCACATTCGCGAGTGCGTGTATAATATTAGCGCCGCCGGACACGATCGTCGAACAAATACACGGATGTCGAAGGTCTTTTCCTGAGTATCTCTCTTTCTCTTCTCAAGACTCGTTTCTATACTTCTTTTTTTTAAATATCGTGCGTGTGTTTATTGCCAGATCTGTATCGCCCTTTCGCACGACGACATGAGCAGCTTTGACGTAAGTTGACTCTATATATACTTGCTTTTGAAGAGAAAATAAATCGGTAATTTAATGGAATGACCGGCACACAGGTTTGAAGTTCGCCGATATAATGGATTCAAAGTTGTGTGCATATTACCATATTATGCTTATTATTTCGTATTTACGTAGATTCGCGCGAACTTTTTTAGGTGTTCATCAATTATTCATCGTAGGCAATTTAAAATTACCGATGATATTGAATTTGCGAAAAAGTGTATGTATATATACGTGATAAAATTCAAGGTACAACATTCGAACAAAATGATGCACCGAAATTCCTGAATATTTCATATCGCAGTCGTGTCGAGAATATTTTATTGAACATTTGACATTCGATGAAGATTCCGCTGTGTATATAATGCATCGGTTCGTGACGCAAGTTCCAAAATTTTTTTTTTAAATTCGCACGCCACCGACGACGTTTTAGCACAATACCAACTTTGATTCTCACCTTGAAAGCTTCACTGAGAGAAAAGAATCTTTGGCACAAAGTTGGCGTCTTAACAGTTAAGAATTATATGTATTTGGAATGTATCAT
>UCOJ01002645.1:0-10320 GCA_900474305.1 Cecidostiba fungosa
CTCTCTCTCACGCTCTCTTTCAGTCTCTCTCTCTCTCTCTCTCTCTCTCTCTCTCCTCTAAGTAGCTTCACTTAAACAAGATGGAATCGAGACTCTCGCGTCGGCCGAACCAAAATAGGAGTAAGAACAAAAGTTTAAAGGTGTACATTACGTTGGCAGAGAGGAGTGTAAAGAAGGAAAAAGTTGCGAGGAGGAAGGGGGAAGAGTGATGAAAGGGTTAGAGGAGAGGAAAATAGATAAGGGAGAGAAGGTTAACTGCTGCGGAGTAAAAGAGATACTGAGATTGTTGTTCTTTGCAAAATTTTCTGGAAAATAATTCACAGAGTCCCTTGAGTGAAGCGCATCGTGTGAATAATCGAAATGTATCATAATATCGGGTAAATTAAACCGAAAAAGAACGAATTCCCAAGTCGTTTCAAGGAAGAAGAACAACGCGTTTTATTGGCTGTAAAAATCGCAGGCCTTTTGCCGCTGTCACCCTAATCTGTGGTCGTTCAGTCATCGGGAGACAAAGTTGTTGCGCTCTCAGCTCCGCATTGCGTCGTAGGTCATTCGACTTTACGAGTCCGGTCTATCTCTTTCTTGACTCGAGAGAACCACTAACGTTCTCTCCTATAACATGCATGCGCGAATTCTTTTTCAGAGTCCATACGTGGGTTGATTCGCGAAACGGAAAATCTTATTTCCGAGCTTTATGCCTTTCTCCTCTATTTTCTGTAACTGTTATTTACTTCGAGAGACCGTCGCGCGGAAAATTTTTTCTTGAGTGCAACAGAATTGTTGCCTCGAAATGTTTGCACCAGGGTGTTACAATTATTGGTGGAAAAAGCGAATGGGACAGTACAAATGTGAATCGTGTTTATTGCTATCAATTCAATATGCATTCAAAATATTTACGTTACTGATGGAGTAGAAAACGAAATACCTGTGTATTTATTTATTCACTTCGCCAAACACATTCGCCGCATTCAATAATATTCCACCCAAATGAAATAAATACAAATCGCATCTTATACTACCGAACTTAATTGTCGTTGTTATCACAGACTCCCCATCGATCATCCATCAAATATCACATTATCATCTTCCCGCAAAAACCCTGAGAAATTCGACCAATCAAAGAAGCAGCCAAAAGAAAAGAAGAAAAAAAAGAAAAGCACAAGCTTACATTCATTTTGAGGAACTCGTTAAGGCGGCACGTCCGGTCGAGCTGTCGACCGAATAAATCACCGAACTTGAAGGACGCTCATAGAATGACAATAGGCCAAAGGGGAGGGACACTTTTTCGGCTACTTTAAAATTCCCGCCACGCGCGCGGCCAGTCCTCTTCACTCGCTGCTCTTACGAAAAGTGGACGAGAGGGGGAAGCTCGTCGCGTCGAAGAAACGAAGAAATAAAGTCAACGAGGTAAAGGCACAACGTCGTCTTATCTCGCGGACAGAACAAGCGCACGCCCTCGATTTATCCAGATTGACGTGGACACTTGTGTGTGTGTGTGGGGGGGGGGGGCTTTAAATGGAGGGAGAGTTGGAATCTAAAGCTGTTTTGATAGTTGATTTTTTTTTTCTCATCGGAACTGCACTGTAGAAGGAAGAAAAAGACAAATGAGTTCCAAAAAGGGCTATATAAGTATAGACGGCAGTACTTTGCCATTAGATTTGCATTTATATTGTATTTCACAATTTATGGAAGGCTACTCGTCTTACACGGGGCCGTTTATACACGCGCAGCTTTGAATAATCTCTCGAATATTTTACGAACCGCTAAAAATCTCGGCCCTTTTTCGCACTCATTTTTCTCCTTAGCGCCAAGTAGCCCCGCCGTTATATACAGTTTCCTTTATTTTTCCTAAAGATTCTCCCGACCGTTGTTTGCCGCCGCCGCGGCGAGTTTTTCATTGTTTATACTCTGGCAAGACGAAATATGTACTTGGAGTAGTATTCCTCTGAAAGCTTTGGTAAAGCTTGAATGTGTAATTATACGTTTTTTATGAATTATATCTTGATACAAACACATTATTGAGAATAAGGTGTACCGACGAATGTAACTGTCATTTACGATCCGCTGTTACTTACGACTTGAATAAATTAAAAGCTCGCGGCGTACGAGAGATCGCGTGATGTTTTGTTTGCAAAGTATAATTTGAATAACGTCCCGAAGAAAGTAAATTACGAACTTCTTATATCCCGCGACGTATACAGCGCCGTTTAACGACTATTGTAAATAAAGAGTCTGCGCGCCGCTACATTTTTCAGTCTGTAATTTATCGTCCGTCTAATACACTCTATACGCAAAGATTTTAAATATAGCCTCTTTCATCTAAATAATAATTTTCGCCTGAAAACTCGTCGTCTTTTTTTCCGAGAAGACGCCGTTAAAGCCATCGAACTCTAGCCTTAATTCATAAATTAAATGGACGTGAAAGTATAGCTCCATTGTTGTGTATACGTGCGCCATAAAAAGACGATGTTTATTCACTTATATAGCGTTTATTACGTAAGCTCAAAATTATCGCGCGCTGCTGCCACTTGGCAGTATTCCCATTGTAAAAGCCTAGAGTACAACTGCTAACGCCAATAAAACTGTATACCAGGGATTCGTTATTTATTTATTCTCCTTTTCAGGTCAGCGAGCTATCATTCAAAATATAAATTATCAACCACGACAGGCGTGTTTATCATCGTGATATATATAATAAAGTTTCGACAAAAAAATCATAAATTCCATTCCTATGTACAAAGTTGCAGTTGGATAGATATAAGACAAAAAATAGTAGTTGGTCGCAATTAAAGGTGGCAAAACAAAAACGCGGTCCCACAAAGTCTTGAATAAGGGATATAAAACGAGCGAGAGCGAAAAAAGGGAGAGAAGCGAAGTGACAAAGTGTCGGATAAGCCGCTGACGACGACGCCGACGATTTACGAGCCGTCGCAAATCAGGCTCTCGCTCCACCATCACTCGACTCTCTCCGGGCTGCTTTTTTCACGTCGATGGTCTTTGTATTCAATTTGTTTGTATTTCTATTGTTGTCCCGCTCGCAAGAAGTTTGCGTACAGTGTAATTAACGATTGTCCTCGTTTTGCTTTGTAAAATAAAAATTGGATTGGAATAATATCGCGAGTGTAGTTATTTTTATTAATTATGCATCTGAGCTATTGAGATATGAACAATGGGTCGCCGATCGGGAGACAAAGTTAATTAGTAACGTAGTCGCGGAGGGATGAGGAGTAACTATAAAGCGAAATAAATATATAACGGCGAATCACCCGAGGCGCGACGAAGTTTCGCGAGCCGGAAATTATAGAAAAGACTTAATTGAAAAGAAAAGTTCGTGTAAAACGAGAGATGCGGAGGAGAATTTCTTTTGTGCGAGGCGCTTCATTAAACGTCGGAAAAGTTGAGAGTTCCGATATGTTTCTTGCATACCGCTTCTGTATTTCTTCTTTTTTTTGCAAGCGAACTTCTTTTATAAAACACAAAAAAACCTAAGTATATAACGAAGGGCAATAAATTATACACCAACTTGTATAATAAAGCGAGATAATTATTTTTTTTATTTTTATATTCTTACAAATGAAGAGGAGATTCGGTGAGCTGCAGCAACACGTGCGAAGAAATAAAGCGACAGAATATATGCGCTTCGCGTGGGCGTAAAGTGATTTTCGAGATGATATTCGTATAAAAGTTTATCACAGAGAGAGAGAGAGAGAGAGAGAGAGAGACAAAGTTCTTTTAATCAAGACACGAAGTAAGTGCGCCGTAAACCTACAGAACGAAATTATCGGCGAGACCTTAACGTTTTACAACGAGAGAAAGAGAGAGAGAGAAAACGAAGCTGTATTACAACAACAGCGTAAATCATTTTTATTGCAGCGGTCAATTATTAAGATTAAAGTGCCATCTCGTTATACATGCGCTCGAGAGAGAGAGAGAGAGTCTCGATTATCTTAAATTAACCCCTGAAGAATCACTCGGCTCGGCAATAAACATAAACGTTTGTCATGGGAGTCTTTCAATTAAGTCTCGTAATCGTTTTTAATGTATATATAACAGCCGGTCTCTTTCCCCCAGCTCCATTAAAATTTATACTTAGTAATATTCGATAAATTTGCATGACGCGCACACGTTGCGATATACTTACTGCCCGGAATTTTCGAATATTATTTCCATTCATCTATTGAATTTTTCATCCCTGGTTTTTGCGCGAGAGATCGTTGAGAAAAATTTTCAGACGTCATCAGATGTCGCGCCGCAATTAAAATTGTTTACAAGTCAATATACAAGCCTGACGCGATAAAAAGAAGTGGAAAATCCGGGGTAGGGCGCAGTTATGGTCACTCTGACGCACTTAGCGCGAGAGAGCGACTTTCACTCGCGACTTTTTCCCGTGGGAAATTCAAGAATCGAACACGCGAATTTCAAGGGATATTATCTCTACAGATCTTTGCTTCTTGAGACGAGAAAGTTGGCCGTTTTCGGAGACAGTTCGACTCTGTGTATATACGATATATGAATAACAAACAAAAACAGTGCAATAATCGTCCAAAGTTTCAAAACAGCACACACACACACACACACACACAACAAATCTCGATTCTATACTCGCAGGAGAAAATTCGTGTAATTCCGCGTAAATTGAGGATAAAAAAGAAGTCCACGCACAGAACGATAATGAACTCATGCATTAAAAATAGAGAAAAGAAGAACAGGCGCAAAAAGATGCTAAATAGTCCGCGAAGAGACTGGCGGCGCTCGCGGGTGTACATAGAGAACAACGTGAAAGCAGCGGCGGCGGCGGCCGGCTCTACTTCAATTATCGTAACGTTTAATCAATATACGCTAGACTTTCCTCGTTAGCTCGCTCTCGGGCATTAAGCTCACGGCGGAGGCGGACGCGAGAGAGGTGTATAAGTTTTCCGCGTTATAAGACGCTCCGACGTATCCTCAACGACCTACCTAATAGTCCGGTCGAATCTCTTTCTCTTTGCTTTTGCAGTTTCATTTTTTTTCTCGTTACACACGTTAACTCGCGCGAAAATTAATGCTGACCCTTTTCGGTTTTTAGTGTATAGCCAACTATTTAAAGAGCGCGAAAAATTATGTGTACACTTTTGCGCGCGGTAAGCAAGTGCACAAGTATTATTATTATTATTATTATTATTATTATTATTATTTTTAAATCTGCATTTAAAATCTCTTCTCGCGCGGCTTTCGCGATCTCTCGGATAAAATATCATTAAGAAAATTGCTGTATACAATATTATAACGTGTTTATTAAAACTCGAAGCGAGAGGCACTTTACCCCGAGTCGGCGCGAATATAAATCTCCGAGTTTACATAATATAGTTTTTCGCGCGCGACGCCTGTTCTAAAAGGCGCCGCCGTTTTAGGCGCTTATAATATACGCTTTCGTTATTAAGTCCGAGAGTATAGGGAATTTAGCGCACGGACATTTTTGTCTAATTGCGCATTAAACGCAGGGGTTTATAAACGGCGTTTATATGAGAGGCATTAAACTATAAATAGGTGATTTTGCCGCTTCTATTTAATTTACATATAGGTACGGCTCATATTCGTTAACAAGGAATTTTTTCTACGATTTTTCTTCGAGTTTATTTGTCCTCTATAATGCACTCGCCGATAAATATATTCACAATCACGCGAAAACTCCATTCAAATTTCCCCATAAAAGGCTGCTCTCTCTCAGGTGCACTATACGAACCGCTAAACAATTGCGAGTTTGCGAAACCGATAAAGATCGCCCCGAGCGGGCTATGAAAAGAAGATGCGCGCGCGACGTTGAGAATGGAAATGGCATCGGAATAAAAGAAACAGATACTAACTTCAGCTATATAGTGATTGGCGTTTAGAGCGTAACTGTTTTTTTTCTCTGATTTTTTTTTTTTTTATAGCGAAATTATAAGTGGTGTGTTCTAAAAGATTTACGTTGATTGCGATTGAAATATAATTGAAATAGCTTATTTTCACCTAATGAACCACAATGTGTAATGGCCACCTCGTAGCAGTAAATATCAATTTCCCCATAAAATAAACAAATGCAAGATTCAGCGAAACCGTTATAACTTTCTTCTCAAAGCAGCAGGAGCCCAGCATTGCGAGGAATATCAAATCTCTGAATTAGCAAACGCGCACGACTAGTCGACTGCAATAACAGCTCGCGCCGTAAATGCATCTAAACAAGCAGTATAGACTCCCTCTCTCTCGCTGCGCTTATAATCATCATATACCCGCGAGTAGCCGTTAAATTGCCCACATATAGTTGAAAAGTCAACGCGGTTCATCACCGCGTGTCGTCTCGTAAATCCTCTCCGCGCGACATAACACACCGGCAATTAACCTCGAACTTCGAAGACCTGGAAGTTTTTCTCTCAGGCCGCGTGTATACGTGTGTTATAAACACAAACGGACATGCTATATAGCAACTTCCAGGACATACTTTAATCGCCTGGTCGTGTCAGTAGCGACGTGATGACGATAAAAATGACGTTTTCACGTGTGCAGGCTTCAACTCAAATAGACTGTGACACTATATACTCGCTAATGACGGTGATTCCGAGTTGTAATGAGAAAGTGCATGCGCAGCCGACGAAAGAAAAAAAAATGCACCAGCGGATATCCAAATTAAGAAATTGCTGGGCGGCGCTCAATTACCGCCAGGCCGAATCGCCCCTTCGATCAGCGGCAGCAGCAACTGTTCGCTGCAGCGAACTCAAAAGTGCGTGAAAGCTATTATCAACGTCAAATTTGTTACAACCGAATGATTCCTGGCAAATTGCGGGTTATCCGGCTAGATTTTGCGCCAATAAAGATGACAGTGTATCTTGTACATTTTTGCGATGATTAATAGAGTGAACATCATCACGTTGTATAGTATAGAGTATTTTGTTTGAATTATATAGAGCTGTTGAATGGATTAGTGAAACATTGATTTTTGGTAAAGCGTATATTTACACCATCCATATACACTGCAGGGCCAGGGTGACCCGTAAATCTTGAACAAAAATATAAAAATTAAATTTTCTTACCACTATAATTTTAATGTAATTTGTTTTTGAAAATCGATTTTAATTCGTACACATTTAAACGCTCGGAAGAGAATCTTGTACAAAACCAACACCAACAAATATATGTTCATGTGCCGCTAAAAGTCATATCTCCGTATAAGGCGCTTCAACGCATGTACGTTCTCCTCAAACTTTGCCGAAAGATTCTAAATGCCAATCTAGTAGAGTTCGCGTATGATTATGCATTTCTTATTCACCACTACTGTTATTACAGAAAATAAACAACAACAGCCTACACTCACCCCAATCCGAATTATTTCCTACAACCTTTTCCACTTCAATTTTCTACACCTCTCTCTCTCTCTCTCTCTCTCTCTCTCTCTCTCTCTCTCTCTCTCTCTGTGTACACAGTTGACGCACGTGCGTGCAAAAGCGCGCGGCAGCAGCCAACAGCGACGAATTGCTTCCGGCGCAGGAAAAAAAGCCTTCTACTTCGACCACTGCGCTCTCTCTTTTCGTTCCAGGAGGATAATTAAGCCTAATTAGCTACTCTGAAAGGGAAGAGAGGGTTATACTGTCTGTGTGTGTTTGCTTTTGAGCAGTCTGAAATTTTCATGGCCAAAGCGTGAGCGAGCCTAAGCGCAGCTTATTATCGACACGCCGAGCTTTTTTTCCACCCTTGTTGTGCGCACGTGCTTTTTTTCTTGCCGAGCGAGCTTTTTTTCTGTACGGTCAGCAGAATTTTTCTGAACTGACTATTCGGAGAGATAGATAAAAATTTTAAGCGTCATACGTTTAAAATATATAGAGAAGAACACGAGCAACAAGCAGCGCAAGCGCTAAAAGACACATTCTTCGCTGCAAGCTCTCGAGCTTAGCGTGAAGCTTAGTTCGTTAAATCCTTACGCCAATTAACTCATTACGAGTCCGAATTGCTCTGCTGCTGTGTTACCGCTATGTATATAGCCGACGAGCTTAGCTCTCGACGCGATAAACGGCGGCGGCCTTCTCGCGGGAGACCGTCTCTAGCTTGCGTTCTCACCTTATTGCGGTCGAGTAGCTCGATCGACGAGGATGGATACTCCGATTTACGGGTAATTGACGAGAGGTGCGAATGATGCTAGGATTTGTAAATAGGAAATATACTGGTCTGAAGAATAAACACCGTTTCCACTCACCTGAAACAAAAAAAAAAATCAGATCGTTAGTGCAGTGTTAATACTTTGAAATATTTGAGAATTTATTATTGTTATAGCGAGCCGTGCACATCGAGTTAGCTGTAAAAAACGAACAAACGACCTTCGTGCAGCTGCTGCATCACGTGTTCCTATATAATAATGTCCCGGAGTATTTGTTTTTTGTTCGACGCTCGCATACATGCGAGATCGGTATTAAGGGAGGAGGTGACGTCGTTTGCGCCGCTAATCATAGTGTTTATTATACGGCTAGTCCTCTTTTCGAAATGTTTGCTTTATACCGACGGCTGTGTGTGTGTTTTGGCGCAGATTTACGAGTTAATTGACCTCTGATCTCTCACTCACTGAAGAAAATTTTTTGCATTATCTCACCCTCCGATATAAACAGCTGACGCGTAATTCGAGCATGCCGAAAGTGGGCCAATAACGTGCTCGCATCGGTCAAATAGCTTCGAGAAAAGCATCCCAACGAAATTCTCGCGTATTGTTGTACACCCACGCAAGCGTATTACGAATAGATCGTTGTCCCACGACGAGGGGTTGCTTCCGTGCACCGGCTCGGATTCCTCGAAATACACGAGGGAGTTCGAGGCTTTCTTTCCCTCGCTTCTCTTTTTATCGGCGCTTTTTTGCGCGCTCGCTTTGTATCAAGGAGGAAATACTTCCGCGAACGTCGGCTGATGGAAGGATTCGATCCGTTCGTCGTCGTCCAGTGTACCTTGGCTTGTGGCTGTTCGGGGAAGCCACATGTGGCGGTTTTTTCTAATAGTGTAAATATGTAGAGGTCTAATAGTAAGTTTGAGCAGTCCTCTGGATCCACATAAATTAAATAAAAAGGCAGACACGCATCTCGCTTTAGTGTTAGAGGGAAGACTCGCGCGTGGAAAATGGGCGTGTGTTTTGTGAGATGCTTAGCGCGAGCGAGGACTAGTGTCTGAGTGAGTTTGCGCCTAAACTGTAGAGAGAAACTGCGAATGCTCCGGTCCGTTTTGTTCTTTTTGGATTAATTTCGTTTATTAAAATTGAAGGCGACGGAGGGTTCGAAGCGTGTAATATTACGATAGACTTGAGATTGTTAACGGTCGAGTGTCAGTGTTTCCTTGGGTTAGAGGAATGTAAAAAAGTATTGGAACTCGAAGGATGGGACAGGATTTTATCTATTGATGATTATATACATTTGGTAGTATTTCACGAGACACGTCGATGAGATCGTATATTCACGTATGATTTCGAAATTCGTCTGTCCATTGTGCTTGAAAAATGTTTTTTAAATACTCCCAGTCGTATTGTAATGTTCGGTATTCGATCGATATTCGATTATAAATATTTACTTCAACTTATCACACTTTATTTATAACAGAATTACTTAGGTAATTTTTATAAATAAATGAACGCACAGTTATAATTGAAGATTTTCACTTTTATTATAAATTCTCACAGTTCAATATTATAACAATTTCTTTTTAGTTGCATAGGTGATGCTGTTTTTTAACCCATTAAGTCCCAAATGTCAGCTTTTTCGTCGCCTCCTTTGGCCGCTGTATTTTTGTTGAAAATGGGATCTGAAAAATATGGGACAGACCAATTTCGACGCAAAATTTAATTATCTTTTAGAAAATCCGACCTTAGAATATGCAACAGATGAGAGGTTCAAAAGTTTTTTTTTTATTAGGTTCAAAAGTTATTAAAAATTTTATGCAAAAAAACGTGATTTTGAAAAAAAAAATTTTTGGTTTTTCCAACTTTCGACAAGGAAATCCTTTGAAATCTCTCGGCTTTCGTGCAAATATCGTGGCATAGACACCCAATCTATAAGCTCCCGGTGTTTAAATAGGAGATTTCAATGTTTAAGCACACAAAATGGCGGTCGGAATGGAAAAAGATGAGATGAAACTTTCGGAATTTTTAACTCGAAAACGAAGGGCTTTAGGAAAAAATTTTATACAACAAAAAGTGCTTAGAATTGGCTGAGGAACTCGTGTGAATTTTTTCAGAATTTTTGGAGTGAGTTTTGGATATGGCAATTTTATGGAAAATCCAAAAATTACTCCAAAAATTCTGAAAAAATTCACACGAGTTCCTCAGCCAATTCTAAGCAC
>UCOJ01002646.1:0-10296 GCA_900474305.1 Cecidostiba fungosa
CTCTCTCTCTCTCTCTCTCTCTCTCTCTCTCTCTCTCTCTCTCTCTCTTCCGATATTATATTGGGGACTGATTTCATGGAAAAGTGGAAAATTTAGTTGAAGGTTTGGGCCAATTGTTGGAGGATCTCTGAGGGAACATGGCAAACATTTTGTGAGACATGAGAAGAAGGTTCGGATGACAGGACAATTGGTTGTGGTACATTCAAAATTCGATACAAGATATAATTGAGCGAAAAATTTTAAAATTTTATATAGGGTTGAGGCGTCGAGTCGAGTGCCGTGCCACCCAGGTAGGCAGAAGTTCATGAGATAAACCTAAGTTCAAGGAGAACTTCGGTTTAGAGGGGGGGGGGTATTGCGACCATTGTACCAACGACACGTGCTAAAATCGATCCGAATCCAGACACATTTCTGTAGTGCATCTCCGAGGGATGCACTGGAGAAATGCAGCAGGAAAGTACCTGTCGCGTTGACAAAGACAAACACTTAGGGACAATAACCTCACTTGTCAGCAACGCGCAGCATCGGTGGCTCGCCTGCGCAGGCAAAAGAGATATTATCGTGCTCGTTGCGCCATAACCGACTTGCTGATACACGTGCAGACAGCAGACCCTATAAAACGCTATGTCACAAAATTTAATAAGAAATATATAAGACATTGCTAGTCTAGCGAGAGAAAATCTAATACTTGCGAAAGAAAAATCAAAAAAAATATTCTCATCGATATACGAATTCAGTAAATTTTGAAAAAGGAGACCAGGTTTGGGTTATAAAAGAACCAAAACCTGGGAAATTAGAGAAAAATCAAAAATTTAGGGCCTTTCGAAATATTAGATGTTAATGAAAAAACTAACGTAATAATAAATAAAAACGGAAAGCCAAGCACAATTCATGCTAAAAAATTATTTATCTATAAAAAGAAAAATTCATATAATTTTCTATTTTAGGAAAAATCAATCATGATTATCTGCTTAATTATAAATATTACTACATTTTGTAAACTAAATGAAGCAGTCATTGGGTATGACTGCGGCACAATAACATCAAACATAACATTTTCTTTATTGGACTCAGGGGAATGTGAGTTCCAGAATATACCTGTAAATTCTGCAAGCGTCAGCATCGAATTAATACAAGTCGCTGAATTTCGAGAAGTTAGGGTAATGCAATGTAAAATAGTAATCAATCCAACAGTATCAAGTTACGGAATTTTGGGACATCTTTTACCCACGGAAAATGGAGAGCAGGAATATATTTATGAAATAAGTCATGAATGTAAACTTATTCATGAAACGGGAATTTTTAAATACGATAACATTCACACAATAGCCAATTTAAAAGTGAATTCAACAACAACAAAAGGAATAAATTTTGCAGGAAGTGCTGAGGGCAACTCTTGCTCGGGTGCATCTTATGCTGATAATTTTGGATCTTAGAATAAGGTATTTTTTGGTGCATTTGTTCATGGCTTAATCAAAATAACACTTATTCAAAATAGTGCTAAGGTTAGTTTAAATAATGATAAGTTAAGATTAAGTTCAGAAACAGTATGCAAATTTTCAGAAAAACACTGTATTGATATGGAAAGTGGGCATACATTTTGGGAAATTTTATCACAGGGAAAATGTTTTAGATACTGTTTTGATATTCTGTTTAAAGGAACAGCAGCAAAATATTTTAGTGACACAAATCATGAAATTGTTTATACTCTAAATTCTAATGAAATAAAATTTGCTTTAACTATTAAAGATAAAATTATGGGTTGCAATAGAGAGTTTATACGTACAGAATATCCAAAATTATTAATTGTGGAAAAAACTAGTTATTTCAATGCGTATCATTTTGACAACGATGTAGTTAGTAATAGATGTATGATAAATAGTGTAGACTTAGATTTATTTAATTATGTTAACTCAAAATTCGTATATGAAGAAAAACATTTAAGCAAGCAGATGAATAACTTATATTTAAATCTAATAACAGAAAAATGTGAAATTGAGAGAAAAGTAATTCAAAATTCCTTATCCATAGCTACTCTTTTCCCAGATGAATTTGCCTATAATATCATGAAAAACCCAAGATATATAGGATATATAGCATAATAATTGCAGGAGAAGTAGTACATTTGATAAAATGTGTACCAAAATTAGTCAAAATTTTATATCTAAAAGAATGCTATAATCAACTGTCAGTTTCTTCAGGTAATGAAACACCAAGAACACATCTTGATAAAAAAGGGAGTTCAAGTAAACTGTAACTCAATAGTACTTACATACTACAAAATTTCGGAGGAGTGGATAAAATTCACGCCAACACCAACTAAAACAATATCACCTCATATTCTAAAACCAAACACGAAGATCGGATGGACTTTTGAATCCGTCAAAACGTTAGCAACAAGAGGAGTGTATTCTCAAGAAGAATTAGACCAATTACAACAACAACTAATGTTTCCAATGGAAAAATCATCACTCTTAAATGTGATTGCAAGAGAAATAGCAGGAGAAGAAACATCTGGCGACATTTTTACAGAAAATACTCTAACACGTTCAGCTGAAAGTACATGGCATATGCTAATTGAGAAACTCATCGTATGTGGATCTTTTTCATCTGTATTTATTATGATCCTGATTATTTTACATATTGGGAAACTAATTATTGACACAATTATTAGAGGATATCGACGTCTGAGATGGAAAAGGGCCTATCTCGGGAGCGGCTTGAAGAAAGACCTATCTCGGGCGCCGCTTGAAGAAAGGCCCTATCTCAGAATTGACTTAAAGAACGTCATACTCAATTTCTATAATATTTTTAGTAGTTAACTCAAGAAAATTTTTGATTCGATTATTTTGTACAGATAAACTTCCTCTACAAATAACGGAAAAAAAATTTTCTTGAGTCAGCCACTAAAAAAATTATAGAAATTGAGTATGACGTTCTTTAAGCCAATTCTGAGATAGGGCCTTCTTCAAGCCGCGCCCGAGATAGGTCATTCTTCAAGCCGCGCCCGAGATAAGTCCTTCTCCCTCTCAGGCGTCGATATTCGGTATTAAAATTTGAAGATTTTGTGAAATTTTCAGGTCAGTTCATACTATACATGTAAAGGTATAGATCAAAATATCTCTCTTTATTCATGAAAAACAGTACACATTCAAAACATCTCATGCATCTCATATTTAAACTATTTTAAAACATCTTTTTCACTTGTTAGGACCATATATCGAAGAAGTTAGCTTGAAATATTGAATAAAACTATAATCTGATTATTATACATTTAATTACTGAGACATATTAGGGATTGATAAAAGGTGATAACAAATCTAAGTAATCGCACCGTGAAAGAACGACTTATGCCCTTTAAAACGCATTTTTATTGAATTAATTGTATTTTCTCTACGTCATATTAAAGAAACACGAAAATTTCGCAATTTCCTTTCTAAGAGAAAACAAACGAAAATACCGATCCTTCTTGAAAAATTCGAATGATATAGAAATACAATAAAATTAGGAGTAAAACTCGTTTAGTTATATCCTTACGAATGATCGTTACAATATGCATGCATTAAAAAAGCAGAATGCAAATAGAATGAAGAATATTGAATGTTTTCAAAACAACGTTCAGCCTTTATAAACAATTCCTCTCTTACGCAACCTGCCGCGAGTTTGGCAGGTATAATTAATCTAACGCTTGTAAAGCAACGGCCATAGATTTTCCATAATGCAAACGTACGCGTATAGCGGCAAATGAGTCAACATCGTACACCAACGCGAGCCGCATCGCTAAATCATTTATCGCTCGTCAAGAAGCTGCAGTAGCGCAGCGACAGAATTAATGAATGAAATTATCCTGGTGGCCTACGCGCACGCGAGCGGCGTTTAATTCCAGAGCACAAACAAAGGCTGTTACCGTTGCTTGTCCACCATCAATGATCAAAGAGCTGATGGACACCACAAGCTCTCGTCGCTGTATATATAGTTCAATATATAAGAGCGTTGTCGCACACGACACGAGATGACTTTGGCAATTACGTTCTGCGTATAACAGCAGCAGTCTTTGGATGGTGATGACACGGTGTGTACCACGTGTCTAGACCGAATGATAAAAGTCATCTCTTGCCTTACAGGTATATTATGTATATTTATAATATAAACACGCGTTGCTGCACCGACAGTAGCATCAGCTATACGGCTATATAGCCGAGTATATATGTATAATAGTTCACCATAAATCGAGGGAGAGAGGGGTGTCTATCCCCGCCCACCGCCTAGAGCACTTGGCCGGCCAATGACTGGCATCACGCTCTCCGTCTCTTTCTCTCTATGGTATAGCGCAGAGGCTCGGCCTAGACTAGCCTAGTCTATCTCACTCTCTCTCTCTCTCTCTCTCTCTCTCTCTCTTTCACTCGTGAACTGCTGCAGCTCCCCACCTCTCGCGTCGTACACCAATTTTCATGGCTGGCGCGATATAACTGTGCACGGGAAATTTTGATGCTTTGTTGCGGGAGTTTCGTTATTTTCCAAACAATGCGTTATACCGGAGATTTTTTTTTCAGCGTCACACTGAAGATTGAAAGAAAATAATGATGGAAGGGAAATGAGCAAATGGAGGCTGATGACTGATTAAAACGTGCAGCCGTTTGAAAAGGTGAATAATTGTTCGTATATTGATCGAGCCGTGTTTTCGATTAACGAAATCATTTTACGGGCGTATCGTTGGGGATTTTAAAAGTAATTATTTCTTTATTGTTACATATTGGACTTTTTTTTTCAATGTCATGTTATTAATTATTTCATGATGCCTATAATACATATTCCACAGTAGTGTATGATTGAAGAAAGTGAAAACCGTAGACTTTATTCTTACGGGCAAATGGTGAAAAACTGCACAGTTTAGAAGACGTGTGTATTTGTCGATCAATGCGGTGATGAGCAAAAATAGAATAATTTATAAACTTCAAGAAAATACCTCCTCATAAAAGAAATTCAACACCAAGTATAACAAAAGCAACAAAAGATTAGCTACAAATATTTGAAAAGGCCCTGGAACCGGCATCACAGCATGTCGACTGCATGTGATGTAGCTATACTGAGGTCCAGCCACCAGCAATGGCTGCACACACGATATATACCTATCTACATCCACAAGACCATCAAGTGATCTGTACCAACAATCGTAAGATAGATACGCTCTATACATATCCAGGCTCATCATCAACAAGAACAACATCTCCTGCTGCACTGGATGATCAGCTTCTATAGATTCGAGCCTTGCGCGCGCGCGCGCATGTGCATATATATAGGTATAATACATTATATAGATGCAGCAGCACGCGCGTCGGCGCGTAGTCGGCCGGTGCAGCCAGACGCTCGGTCGGTTGCTCTCTCTCTCACTCTCTCCCTCTCCTCGCGGCTCTTGGGTATTGATCTTAGCCGGAACTAGTTTCCATTTCCGACGGCGCGCGAAGCGTTGGCCCGCTCTACTGCGCGGCTCTGGCTCTCTGGGGTTCATGGCCTTTCGCGCAGCTCTCTCGCCGGATGCAGTACTGGCTACTGCCTCTCCTCCCCCCCGCGAGTCTATGTACCAGTACCGAGCTCGCTGATGCTTGTTTGCTGACCCGAGGTCCACCCCCGCTAATATGTTTTTCATTCTGCGTCGTGATATATCTGGCGTCTAAGAATTTCGGCGATTCGCGTGTATAATATACGTTCGCGATGCGATGAATCTCGCGAATAGTTCACGACGACGTAGAATTTATTTGATGTTAACTTTGGATGTCGACGGTTTTATGTGCTGTGGGTGGTAAAACTGAAATTCTTATTGTGTAGAGCTTGCGCTGCAGTGCTTTTGTGGACCTACTTGAGAGCTTTAAGCGTTGGGCGAATTAACGAGCACGTATTATGATTTCATTCGAGCTCGATCAGTTTAGAGCGGTGCACGAATTAGTCTGATGCTGTCGAGAGGTATAATATATTGAACGAGACAAGTTGCTGAATTATTACCGCACACTTAATATACGGCCTTGATTTTAGGGCGAATCAACGAGAATGAAATAACAGTATTTATTTATTTAACAATTAAATATTTAGTATATTATAACCTTTTCTAAATTGAAGCAACATTAGATTGTGTATATTATTTTTAAACAAAGTGCGCTCAAAAAATATTTGCTTAAAAATTGTTTAAAAAATAACGTGAAGTACCATCACAGACGAGGAAGAGATAAAGAATGGTTGAATCATGAGGCCTCTTTTATTACAACGAAAAATCATAATAAAATGTCTAATTACGAAAGTACAATATAGCCCGTAAATTCTACACTGGTGCTGCACAAACCCGCCGCCAGAAACAATAGAGCACAAGAAATAGGCATAAAAAGAGCTCGACATTCTATACCTCGTGAACAAAAAAGAAAAAAAAATAGAAAATGGTGTCCACGCGCGAGACCAGCAGAGAGAACAGGCGCACGAGAGTCACGAAACGAACCCCTGCATGCATGTACAGAGCACAGAAGCGGAGCAGAAGAATTTTCAAAATTTCCCAGCTCTCCGCGAGCCGTAAAAATAATCATCACGTGTGAATTTCTCACGCGCATGGGAACCATAGCCAAACGTGCGCGGCCCCTTATCTGCGTGACTACAGCATAGAGAGTTAATACTGCCTTATTTCGCTCTATATGTAGAGCGCACGAACCCGCTCTCGAACCATCTGTTGCACCTTTTACCTTCTCTACACTTCTTCTGTGCTCTCCTTCTATCCTCGTGTGTGTCTACCTCTTTGCCTGATGCATCTTCTTTTATTTTTCGATGGACGAGAGCGCGATCACGTTTAGCCTCGATAATCCAGGGCTGCACATCACTGTATACTCTGCTGCGGTCAATTTC
The DNA here is from genome assembly GCA_900474305.1 of Cecidostiba fungosa. Taxonomy (NCBI): domain Eukaryota; kingdom Metazoa; phylum Arthropoda; class Insecta; order Hymenoptera; family Pteromalidae; genus Cecidostiba; species Cecidostiba fungosa. The sequence goes on from UCOJ01002646.1 coordinate 6,883, forward strand.
AGCGGCTGCCGTATATATTCCTTGACTCTCTCTCTCTCTCTCTCTCTCTCTCTCTCGAGAGAGAGAGAGAGAGAGAGAGAGAGAGAGAGAAATTAATTGACTGATGTGATGCTGTGTGCACATGAACCCGCTGTATATATATTACTGCTGATGTAGTTGCAGCTTTGCTTTGCGCCTATATACGAAAAGTTTCTAATTGAATTTCGGCCGATTGACTTTAATTGAAAAACTTGCTTTGTGCAACGTTGAAGTATTTATATACAGTGCAACTGAACGAGCTAATCAAACGTTGAACTTCTGGCGGCAAAGTGCAGTACATGGCCTATTGCTTTCTCGGAGTATAAGATCCTCGATTTGCATGGAGAGAGTCGGAATAATTAATTAGCTGTATGCGAGAGTACTTTCATTATGCTCATCAGCGTACTTTGAACTGTATGTATACTGATTTACTGTAGTTTGATTTATTTTGTGAGTGTAAATGTGGTGTGTACAATTTTCGATTAAACTTGCGAATTATTTGTTATAATAGAGGCAGTATTCGTTGGTGGTATTTAGAATATTGTGCAATTTTAATTATATGAACCACTTAACCTTTATAATGATGATCCCAAGGCACTATTCATCAATATCAAACTATAGAGTAATGTTATTTGTTATATACATATTATATAAGTATTCAAATAAATCCAAACATAATTAATCGTGCCATTGTACAAACATCGAGTTTAGTTATGAAACTATCTGATAAAAAATTCTTATGCATGGATCCGCATTTGCTAGAAAAATATTCAGCTGTACTTAATTGAAAGAATTCGTTTTTTAGGAAATTGCCCCGATCCCGGGGGGTAAATGCGTATAGGGATGAATACTATAATACATACTCAATATCTGGGAGCGCAAACTAAAAATGCACGAAAATCTAATACTCTTCGAGATTAAACGATTTCCCCCTTCTTTCGTGATTGTTTTTCTTTTGCTTTTTTCAAACGTAGACAACCTTTTACCTATAAACAACCATTTTTAACGACTTTTCTAGAAATATTATTTATATAATGAATTTTCCCTATAGCAAGACCGTTCGAATAAGTTGCAAAGTCGTGAAACCGTACATGGGTCCACCAGACGTCAAAATTTTCATCTTGAAGAGCATTAAAACCAAGATATCACTATCTGCGGAATCTCTACGTAGGCGCACGACTTCCAGACGAATTTTCACGTAATCCCAAATTTACAAAACGAGGCTAGAAAATCACGAAGTGTCTGTTATAAATTCAAAGTGACAATTGATTTAATGAAAAACGTGTACAAAACTTCGTCTCTACCTATAGGTGGAATCTACATTAGCAGCGCCAGGTAAAACTTTGCCCATATAATAAATAATTGAGAAAAACGAAATTACCCAAATGTCGAATTAGCCCCATCCTTCACCAACTATTATTCGGTGCAATAAATATTCTTTTACTATTATATACCGTTTCGTAAAAATCGTATAATTGCTCAAAATTTAAATGAATACTTATATACATGTTTTTAAAAAAAAAGCATCTCCCGTTATAATCACTAAACAATGTTCATTTTCAACGAGTCCTATTATGATGCAATTAACATGACGAAATATCGCTCCAAACTGCAACATTAACGTCAGATTCAACAAACAACAGGCGTATATATGAGAGTAAACTCGCGATACAAAATTACATCTGTTTTCGAGCACGAATTACCAAATCCACAACTTCCGGACTCCACCGTAGACCTCTCGAAACAATCGATAATTCAAGTTCGAATTCAGCTGCTATAAGTGCACCTCGCGAACTCCAGTAGTTATATCAAAATGGCAAAGCAGTTCGAGCCAGATCTCCTATATTCCCCGCAACACGAACAGTACACACTATAATATATGCATCATACAAGAATCAAACCTGCAAGTAACTGTGCACTCACTTGAGACCTAAAACCACAAAGCCGTATGATGTTCATCAGTATATCACGAAGTAGCCCAGAATGGCGGAAGGAAAACTACGGAGAGACCGGCGGGATGGAAGTTCTGCGCTTGAGCCGCATATCGCGCACAGCTGAGCTGATTCTCGGCTCGATGCATTCCAGAATATAAGAGAGGCATCACGCAGGCGGTGGCAGACAGTTATAGTATAGACAGCTGCGGCGCATTTCCGCGTATAAGCAGTTCACACAAGCGATCATAATTTGCACACTTTGACTCTCCCACGCACTTGTCCCACACACACTGGATCACGCACTCGCGAGTCTGGTGTCACCGGCCGGAGCTCTTTGTTGGCTATATATACAGCTGCCACAGCGGAGGTCGCTGCTGCATCCTCCCGTGCGCGACGTCCTTCGGAGACTGAGGCACCGTCTCTCTCTCACTCTTTCTCTGTATGTGTCCTATACGGGACGGTGCACCCGCGGAGGGGCGCGTAGCGAGAGAGAGAGAGAGAGAGAGAGAGAGAGAGAGAGAGAGAGAAAGCAGCCGATGGTTAATCGGCAGTGGAGGGGCCGGTCCTCCCCGCGCTCTCCCCCACCCCCCGACTCACGGGATACACGCCCCCACTACTACTCCCCCGCGTTCCATCTCTCTCTCCTTCGGTCGGATGCAGTCGAGCTCTATACTGATGCGCGCAGCCTCCAGCAGCAGCAGCCGGCGCACTCGCGTTATGTGTATACTTTGTCTTCTGTATAGTGTATATATATACAAGCTGCACCGGCGCTTTTTCCCTGTGCACCAGCTCCTCGACTTGATCCCTCGTCCAATGTATATGGGATATATATCTTTCTTTTTTTTCGCGAGGCGGTTGCACGGCCGTCTCCCTTTCGGACCCGTTTTTTTCAGAGGGACTCTCTGAATGTAGCTTTATACTGGGAGAGAGAGAGAGCTTACCTTGTCTCGAATTTTTGGTACCAGGGCTTCAAAGACGCTGTTATACACGAGCTGCTGCATGGCGATCCTGGAAAGAGAAATGAGAGAAATTATAAACAATTTTCTATTTGGAAACGTGGTGTACGATATTAGATGTTTAGATGAATTAAGATTTATTTGAGCTAATATTATAGTAAAAAAACGTAGAAAGTGAGTAACAGAATTGTTTTATTACTGATTTGAAATTTTATACTCCTGATTTTAGTTTATTTCTGTTACTCCGTGATGCTAACAATTCATGGTTTACACGGAAAAAAATGGTTGGTAACAGTAACAAAGGACTTGGAAAAATACGCACCAACTATATTTTTGGTTATCCCTACAAAGTACTTGGTAAATATTACCAAGAAAGTAGTTAACTTACCAATCTGTTTATTATACTTATCTAAGTGCTTTGTTACTGTTACCAACCATTTTTTTCCGTGCAGATTAGTATGTATATTTATTCTCGCCGTATCCTAGACATCAGTCATTAGCGAAAC
>UCOJ01002647.1:0-10310 GCA_900474305.1 Cecidostiba fungosa
GGATGAAACCACAGGTGCATTTTTCTCAATATTCCTACGACAACAGCGTAAAACTTTATAGGCTTCGCAGCGAGGAATCGTAGTATAAATTCATTCGCACGTTTACGGTACTTTTACTATGCATCGTTCGAAAAATATTCAAGCCACATAGTTCACGTCAAGCTCGCGATACATTAAAATAACTTTTCATGCCTCACGTACAGAGTCCAAGGGCACGATACGAAATGAATTTATTCTTCTTTTATCAAAATATTTTATTTATTTACAACGAAAGTATATTATGGTACATACGATAAATGAATGCGACATCATAAAATCAAATATTGACTCGGAATTATCAAACATACATCATTCAAACGAAAAAAAGTTAAAAAATGAGCCATCATTAAACCGAACACGAAATCACGCATAAACCAGAAAAATTCCAGCGTAAAAAAGACACGAAGAAGATAGTTCTCAGTGCATTTCCATGTTAGTCCAATGGCGTAAAAGAGAGCACAATCCGTGCGAAATTAGAAACGACTGCGTTATGTATATACCAACACAAGAACCCGTTGGCTGCTAAAATAAAAAATCGAAGCCCAACCAAAAAGAGCGGGATAACAATTTTCAACGACGCGGAGAAAAATGAGAGAAAAGCACATAATCTACGAGATTACGGGAAGAGGAATGAGCACTTCATCATTCCGTATGAGTAACGACGAGAGCTGGAACACAACAGGAAAAAGGCGACTCGTTCCGTATGCTTGTCGGTGCAGAAGAAGAAAAAAAAAAAAAAACAAGAAAGCGTATATATGCGTACATAGTGGTAGCGAGTTCACACTGAATAAGAGAAAAGCTTGCGCAAGGAAAGTGATAAAAAGGATTGCCGTGAATGAGAATGGCTCGGGACGACGGGAAATACGGGAAAGTATATACATAAAGAGCACATGTCGTCCTCTGGAGATGGATATGGAGAAAGAAAGAGAGAGGATCGAATAAAAGGGTACAAATGTGTGGCTGTCCCTTTTGCGAAAAGATTAGTCGAGAAAAAAGGAAAGGTTCAACCGACTTTTTCTTTTCTTTTTTGCGCCATTCTTGACATGTCGGGAATTTTAATATAAATAAGTACGCAACTACTTAAGTTCTCGGTAGTTTTAGCCGATTTTTATGTAAGCTGTTTTAACTAGTCCGAAAAAGCTGCGAATCTTTTTTATTTTCCTCTCCGTGTATTTGTGAAAAAGTAATTTCCAGGCGGCGCTATACCTATACTATATCTTTCTTCTCTGCGCTGATGGAGTAGGAAAGAAAAAAAGTTACATCGCGTAAAAAAATTTGAGTTTACAATCGCAATATTTGAAATTCAATTTTCCACCATAATACACATATAGGCAAACAAATTTTCTCTCCCCGCCAAGTCCTACATCGTAGCCTCGAGCAAGTCTATACAATAGCGGCATAAATCAATAACGACTTTATCGAATCATTTGAATGGCTGACTCTACTGCTCGTTTCACGATACAAGTCATCTGCATCGTGTATGTATCAACAAACATAAACCGAAACTTCTTTAATATTGTACACAAACACATTAGTGAAAATGAAATAATTCAAGGAGCAGCTGTTTGAAAAATGAAGAGCAAACTGAGAGCCGCGAATTAACTATATATATACAAGTACTTTCAGAGAGGGTTAATGAGTGCCTTAATGAAATTCTTGCCCGAAGCCTTCTCCCTGAGTGCAAAGACAACTCGGCGAGTACCGAGGACAGACAGACACTGGAAACGTAGCTGGATACATTTTCGGCAGAGCTAAGTATGTATACACACTTAGAGACGACGGCGAAGAAGAAGAATCAGCAAAAAAAAAATAACGAGTATAGTCCACCAAAACTTTAGCCGCTCATCGCGTGAAAAGTCAAAAGTATTCCCAACCGCGAGAGCAAACTTGAAATGGATGCACGCGCTCTCGAATATCGGAGGATGTTATCCGCTATATCTCTTGCCTCCGGTAAGCTTCTTTCTCTCTTTTTCTTCGTCTTGCCGGCCACGAGGCTTTCATTCGAAAGGAGTTGTATGTGTGTACGCAGACTCTTAGAATCCTGTTTATTTTTCTGTCTCTTTTCAGTCTGCCTCGACTAATTTCTCTGATGGTTTCTTATTGAACAGTTCATCTAGCTAGTAGGCGATTAAAAGCATCTCAGCTTTCTCCTATACATAATGTGATGATCGATTGAATAAGTATAGGCGTGTGTTTTCAATATCAATCGGTATATTTCATGCAGCAGGATATTCAGTGCACATAGCGGTAGAGATAGTTGCCCGTGTGGATGCCGGTCACGTTTCGACTTTGGAGAACGGCCGAAATTTTCGAGATAACCCAGCGCATAGTTCAAAATTCAAATTTACCGCCTCTCTATCTCGTTCTTAATGTTCCAAGTATATAAGCATCTTCTATACGTCAGTAGCAAAAACAATTTGCCCAAACTTTTCTAATGCTTTCCGTGTGAGAGAGAAAGATATATACAACAGGGAAATTCGTTATTGCTTTTTGGGATTTTCATTTCGATGTAGTACTTATGCCTTTACGAGAGGGCGTAGTTTTAACGACATACCGCCAGAACTGCGCATCCAGACCAAAGTGAGATAGAGTCGAGGGTGTCTCTCTCTCTCTCACTACATCCGAAAGCGCGCGTCTACTCTCCCATATAGCTGGTATAAAAGCCTCGGGCACAGCAATAGAAAACTTCGGCACATTTTATAACGTCCCATGTTTATGCATGTTATTGCGAGGATTTTCCCCTTTATTTTACAATCTGCGTAAATCCGGGCGTGGTTTCCTTTACCATATATCCCCGAAACTTTCCAATTCTTAAATTAATTCGTATTATAGAACGGGAAATAAAGATGTACGATTATCACTGTCGTTTACTTGCTCTGCACCCTTGCCAGTAAACTGTGTGTATAAGCAGTGCAAACATATATGGTGTCCTTTATTAGAGGCGTGGGTTCTGAAATAACATTCTGAGATAATACTTTGTACCCCGAGAAGCACCACTAAACAGGGGTATCTCTCCCTCGCGGACTGTTTCATCTTTATACATCTCTCTCTCTCGCAATCTGGTCATTAAAGGATTAAAGGACTTATATTTGTTTCAATCCGAGTATACTTGCTTAAGTTAATTAAGCGCAACTCTTCATTTCAAGCTCGTTTTCCTTACGACATTATAATTATGCGAGATGTAATAACGTTTGAAAATTGTCAAGTTGGCTGGGATAACGTAATATTTATTCATGTCACAACTGCGAATTTTAAGGCAACACGCGAATACTCCGTGTTCTTTTATTCACGCAGCCTTTTCCCGGGTATTTTTCGCTTCGGAGATGCCCTATTTTTCCTCCTCGATGCAAACTCGAGAAGACAAGGAAGGGATAGACTCCTTTTGACTTTGCCAGAGATCAGAAAATTTTCATGCATCAAACCTGAGAGAGAAAATATATGAAATATCGAATATTTCACTTTGTGGCACACTGTCTTCCGTATACATCTAAGGTACGTGCATAAACGAGCTCGAATATCTATCCCTTCGTGTTTCCCTAATGGCAAGAAATTTATACAGCAAGTTCTGTCGTCAAAATATACAAAAACTTTCAGATTAAACAAAAAAAACCAACCATCGCTCATTTGTGAAAAAAATTGATTGCTGTGAATAAAAATCATATAGAATGTTGTAATCAAAGCGTTTTCATCACAATGTTCAAGCGAGGAGACCGCAAAAAGTGGTCTCTACTGGATATGGTTTAGTATTAATCCATCTATTTAAAAGCGTTTTCCGGAAACACTCGTATAATTAACCGTCAAGCGTTTGTGGCGTTCTAACAATGACGGATGGAATTGCATCGCGCTTTTAAAAAGCGGTGATACTACGCTCGCTGTCCGGCATCAAAGCTGAATGTATATTCTCTCTCTCTCTCTCTCGTGTAAAAGATAAATATTACCATATAATTCGCGCTACGTAAAGTACTATAATTAACAAGCGTCCAACTCTATTTCTTTCTCTTGTCTTAGTTTTTATTTTAACCGGCCATTCGGTTCATGTTCGTTCCACATAGGAACATCACCTATATACGCACTTCTCATCTCCCCGGCTTAATTTAACCTTTTTTTGCCCGCATCTGTACGCGTACCTTTTTTTTCCTTTATTAAGAAGTGATTTCATCCTCTTGATGCGCCAACTTTTCTCTCTCTTTCGCTTTATTCTTCTTTTTTCCATGACCGCGCGCAGGATTCTAGTCTTGTTCAAGTGCACTTTTAACTACCTAGCTATTGCTTTGTGCTCGCGCGCGCAGCAATTTTTTTGCCCGACTTCTTCGCTGTACAACGGTAAGTGCGTAGTTTTGAAATTAGCATAGCGCACTCGCTCGAGTGGACGAGGCTCTCTAATGCTGGAGCTTTGTTTGCATGCGCAATCTTCTTGTCAATAATCTTTTAATGAAACATTCTTTGTTTTAAGTCTTAATAACGTTTGAAATTTTTATTTTGCAGATGGCCCTCATCTCTCTCGCAGAGATGGAATTTTTCCATCGAATCGTCCGCGTGGAATGTCGGAAAACAGTTGCAAATTATGCGCATGAATTTGAGCTTCAATAAAATCTAAAAGCTTAATTCATTTCAAAGTTTTACTCGGTGCGCTGCGGTGGTGGTCGGAATAAATAGAGAAATTCGATTTAATTTCTTTGTTGTAGAAGCGCGGTTATCGTTATGCACTACGAGCTCTAACAATATCACCTTTAAATATAGATTTAATATAATCTATAATATAGGTAAAAGTTTGCTTTGCTATCAAGATTCGCCAAATTGCTTTTTTTCTGTCAAAACCGCACGTTGGTTGCAAACTCCTCTCCTCGTCCCTTCTTTCCTTCCCCAGGATGAGATTGGGCCAGCCTGCAACTTCCGGAGCTGCGGGGCTGGAGGAGGAGATATTTCTCCCGGTAGAGTCGCGGGGCGTGTGGGAGAGCCGCTTAATTCCATTTGCGGGATGATCATGCGAATTAACGGCTGGAAGATTCCCTTACACGAGTGTGCACTCGCGAGTAGTGCAGGGCGTGTGCCGCGGCACCGGATGCGAGACTCGCGTTGCGTTTTGATTGCGAGCGTGGAGTAGATAGGCTGAAGCGAGCCAATTTGCGCTCTACCATTGGCTGCTCCTGCCGTCTAGGCGCTTTAGGCCGATTACCATGATTTACTTCGGCTGCGTTTACGGAATGCAAGATTATCAGAGCGTGACTTGAGAGACTTTTTTTTATTTTTGCTGAGTTTTGGAATTTACGAGACATGAAGTGCTGAGCAAATTAAGTGAAAAATCCAAAAAGTAAATATAATTAAAAGCTCGATTAAAAGTGATGCTCAATTTTTTTTCAGATATATTGTAATATGAACAAATCTATCGATCAATCTTGAAAGCTGCTTGTGAGCTTTGATTCTCGAAATAAGGAGGTACTCTTTTGGATATTAATCACGGGCTTGCTGATATCGTGGATAGGTCTCGAAAGTCATAATTGAATTATTAACTTTTTTTTGTTAATATTCTGGTCAAGAAAATTTTACGCCTTTCTTTTATTTGGGTTATTGCCATGCATACAATAAGAATGCACGAACGCATCTCATTTGAACAATCTTTTTCTCTTTTCGAAATCAGTTCTTCGATTTAAAACAAAATAATAATAATAAAATAGTCCTTGTCAGACAGACTCCATCAGAAAGAACCGGAATATCATTGAAGCGCCGTTAGAAGCAATAACGCCGCGCGTCCTCTCACTCCTTTGCCATACAAATTCCACCTGCAGCCGCACCTCGAGCAGCACAGTAGTGGGGTCTTCGGAAAGTTCCCTTTACGCGTGCGCGCGTAATTAAACTTCGCATCGCCATGTTGAGCGAAAACAGAAGGCATGAAAAAAGCGAACTGCAGCGGCACGGAATAAAAAAAGGGGAGGGAGAAAGTGGAGACGCTCGAGTGCGGCAATTCAGCGGCGAACAAAAGAAGCCGCGCGCATTTCGCTCTGCCGCGACCATCCATCCCCTTGTAAGCCCCCTATACTCGCACTGTACAGAGACTGCTATACCTATAGCAGCGGCAGCAGCGAATGGACGTGCGGGGGAGAGAGACTGCGAGTGTCCAGCAGCGCATCCTAGGTGCAAATTGAAACTGGCCATTTGTAAATCGACTCTCGTCCGTCGAGTGTTTATCGAGTCGCGAGCGGAAGTGAGACGAGAGAGAGAGAAGGGGGTAGCGCAGGGGGCGGCGACCCCTACGGCTTAATCCGATACACGTCGCGCAAGAGCGACCCCTTCTACATCGCGTACGTGTAGCCTACTACTGCAGTAGTAGAGTCCTTCGTACGTATGCGTACTGCGCCGTAAATTAACGCTGCTGACCCCCGGTATGCGTCAAGCTGCAGGTGCACCCCCCTATAGGGGGCTTCCGAGCGAAAGAAGGAAGGATTTTTCGAGGGTCCAGGTAAATAGCTCCGAAGGCGTTAAGGAGATGTATGTTTGTGAGAGATTTATGAATCTACGATAATTTTCGGGAATTCAATTCGAGTCGCGCGAGAGGGAGGGACGTTTATCATTGGCTTGCTTCGTCCGAATAGCTGAGTATACATCAGACTCGAGATGATTCGGTCTTGCTTAATTTTCATTCTTGTCACGCGTACTTTCCCGTCAAAGTCTCATTCACCCAATCTATCACATTTCCTTTTTATTTACCTGACCCACATATTTTCGCAATCTTTCCTTTCATCCTTATTTGCATCTCGTATACATCAAGATTATAACACAGCCTTAAAGAAAAAGAATATTAAAAAATCGATCATCACTGAGATCGGAAAAAACAACAGAATAAAGAAGAGGAAACGTCGAAGAAGAAATTGGTGTGCGTACACAAATACAGGAAGAAGAAGAGTGTACAGAAAAATAAACTTTTCGAGTCCATAACTCTCAAGCGACTCGAAGTGACCCGCATAGCGTGCATGAATTCCCCGTTGGCTGCAGAAAAATAGGCGAAGCTCCATACTCTCTGACATAACCCAGAAAGATAAGTCGAAAAATTTACACCTTATATACACACACCTCGTGTGCCACTCGTTTATAATGCTTCTAATGGCGCGAGAATTACGGCGCGCCGTAGTAACAAGCGCACCCTGTATACTATTTTCTCTCCTATACCCTCCAGCCCCGACACATTCTCTTTTTTCTCTCCGCACGAGTTATGTGACGGCGTTTTTCACACGAGCTTTTTTGGCTTGCGAAATGAAAGCGCGCCGCGATCGATCGGAAGTAAGTATATATGCGATTCAATAAAGGCGAGAGAGGAAAGAGGTTACATCGAAGAACTCTAATAAAATTGAAAAAAGTTAATATATTTTTCCGATAGTACAGCGGTCTTTTATTGAAGAACTATTTTTAATATTGCGTTAACTTCATGGCGCAGTAGATACGCGCTATCTGCGCAGCAGCCGAGTACCGCAGATGAGTCTCGGAACTTTACACCAAGAGCCGCGCTGGAAGTTTATATTACCGCTCGAATTTCATAATTCTTAATATCTCGAATACTTTGGGGAGAATTTTACTGATATAAAACGTACTCTAACCTCTCGATTGCTCGACTAGTTTTACGTCTATCCATATTTTGATGTCTAATATGCAAATTCAATATTAAGAAAATATAAACATTTGTATTTTGATGATTTTGCAAATATTCAAATTAGGCCGATTATATAAGTATTAGAGCAGCTTTTGCAGAAGGCATATAAGCGCAGGAAAGAGCTGGTGAGGACAGGAGACGTTATGACAAGACATTATGCTGTCTGCTTCTACTTTCATATGAAAAAAAATGAAATCATAAGGCCAGCTGATGTCTGATCATGCAGCTGGCGTTCTGCGTTCAGCTTTGAAATGCGCGTATGAAAAAATAATAAAAAAAAGATTCAATTGGAGCCTTCCAAACCTTAAAAAAAAATTCGTGCTTAAACCATCCTTAAAATTTTCCACCCCCAAGATGACAGACTTGAAAAACTCTTTCTCCGCGACTAAATACGTTAAATAACATACCGTATATAGCCTCGCGCCATAATTTAAAATTGAACTTGCAACCTTCTAATCTCCAGCTGCTTGAAATTCTTCTCACCCCGTATACAGCAAATTTCATCCCCGCAATCTAAAATTCAAGGCGAGAAAGAGCGAAAATCTATTCCCAAGCGTAGTTCCATTCATCGCTTTTTGTCATCTTTCTCCTACGATCGAAGACGTCTTATCAGTCCGCGAACGACGCTCTCTGAAAGTTGAAATTCTCTTTGAGAGAACGCGTGCGCGGCATAATAATACTCTCGGCTAAACATAATGAATTTTGCAAGTCAATCGTGCGTTATCGCCGAAATACAGAAAAAGCGTTCGCCTAATTCAATTATACCGCTGCATTCACGAAATAAAATATAAAATTCAGTAGTATTTTAATTGTCCATCCGACGGTCAGCGATCGATGATAATATATATTGCGTATACATGCTATAGGAACAAATTGATACTACATTGGTCGGTGAATTTCAAAGCTCGTAGCAGCAGTTAATTGATGGCGCGAGTGCTGCATGAATTTCCGAATAGGATATTGGAATAATTTAAAGGATTATGTGTGTATGGTAGCAGCGTTGATGAGTAGCTCGAATTGTTATAGAATCGACGTTATAATATTATTGGAACACGCGTGTAGTGCAATTAGGAATCATTAAGCTACATGTAATAAAACATATACGTTTTTGTTATGGATGGATTCGACCATGTGCGCGTGCTGACTTTTTCATAATTGATTCTCTATAGTTATATATACTTGTTTTTAGGAAATAATCGATTAACCAATCCCGCAACCATTTTCCAATGACTTTCTAAATTTTTGAAGTTTCGTAGTCAATAATACCGGTAATGAACGCGAATAAATCAAATAACACTCAAAATTGGACACACGTTGAATAATAAACGGTAATATGTCCTCTGCAAACTCAAATCCGAGTACAAATCGGAAATCCGATTTCGCTAAAACGTTCTCATCAACTTTCATTACACAACGCGTGATCTAATAACGTCGTGATGTTATAAACACATGATGATATAATAAATCCGTCGAAAGGCAATAAATCGGCCATAAGAATCCGGCGCGCGCGAAATATACAAACGCGACTGCACTTGGCCATTCAGCGATTCCGGTGTGTGCGACGTTGTAGATTTATAGCGTCTGGACGCGCTCTCGCTCTCTCTCTCTTGCGCGTTTTGTATCGTTATTCGAAAGTCCGGCAGCTATGCCCCGGGAGCCGCACGAATGGCCGCGGATACTGATTAAAAACTTTTTCCAACTACTCTCTCGCCGCTCCCTCGTATGTGTGTGTGTGTATGTGTCTGGCTCCGTTACCTTCGATTCATGACCCGCTGCAAAAAGTGCTGCAGCGAAAAACGAGCAGAGCGAAAATACGAAACAGAGAGGCGAGGGGAGAGAGAATGTCCTACGGGGCGATGCTGCTGCTGCTTCTTTTTTCTTTGCATTGTGTATAGCCGCTCTCTTTTATTTTCCGAGCTGCGCTTCGCATTTTTGTTTGCACTTTTGTTTTCTATTTATGCGCGAGAGCGAAAACTCGATGCGATTCGGCTTGCGGCAAGAGAGAGATAATGTATACGTGCACACGACGTGAAATGAGGGTCGCGTATGATATGCCTTGCAGCTGCCGGAAAACTAAAAATTGCGCGCGCACGAACGAGAGAGAGAGTGGCCCGAGTGAGATTGACCAATCCGCAGTGCATTCGTTAAAACATTCAGCCGCAGATGTTTTTTCTGGTGCTCTCATTTTTCAGACGGACCAACGGCGGCGTTGAGTAAATAGAGCTTCGGATATATGTATGTAGTTTTTCAGAGAATTTTCATCTGGAATATGCGTGGTGCGTACGGACATTTAAAAATTGTGCTTGTAAGGGGATACTTTTTTTTAGTCAATTTTTGACGAATATTAAAAGGTTATTATCTTGATTACTATTATGGATAAAATAGGTATAACATTTTTGTATAAAGACATGGTTATTGTCAATGCTTTAATTTGAATAAATAAGCTAACTTAAATATTGAATAATTTTCATGTCCAGCTTCAGTCAAACGTTTGTTAGGATACACACCGGATTAGCGTCAAACTGTATAATATATCCTCAAAAGATTTCCCTGGCCGCAAATTGATGAAAATCCTCTTACTTTTGATTCAATCCTGACAAAACCCAGAGAGCAAAGAGTCGAGTTTTAT